>PVKS010004276.1:0-64327 GCA_004027875.1 Aplodontia rufa | reverse complement strand
CTCCTTCTTTAAAAAAGATAACAATTATTTTTTGGATTTGATACCAAAAGCACACAAAAGTGAAAATGAACAAGTAGGACTATAATAAAGTAAAAAGATTCTGCATAACAAAGGTAGCAATCAATAAAAGGAAAGGCACAGAATATTTGCAAACTGTATATTTGTGAAATATTTACAAATCTTACAATAAGGGGGGCTGGAGCGGTGGCTCAGTGGTTGGAGCGCTTGCCTGACAAGCGAAAGGACCCAGGTTCAAACCACAGCACCATGTTATCCAACTAAGTGTTGGAGAAACAAAAGCCAGATGTAAAAAACTGATTCTTTCTCTCTCTCTCCCTCTTTCTCTCTCTCTTAAAAAAAAAAAAAAAAAGAAAAAGAAAAAAAGCCTGGGGTTTCATCTTGAGAGTTCTCTCTTGGACAAACCCTAAGCCAAAAGCCAGTGAGGAACTGAATCTTACCAACAAACAAATGAGTGGGCTTGGAAGTGGATTTTTCCAGCAGTTTTGTGAGAGACTTTGAGCTAGAGGCCGCCAGTTAATCAGCACTTAGATTCCTGACCCAAGGAAACTGTGAGATGATAAATGTTGGTTGTTTTAAGGCACTGAAGTTTAGGAGTAAATTGTTATGCAGCAATCA
Source organism: Aplodontia rufa (assembly GCA_004027875.1). Taxonomy (NCBI): domain Eukaryota; kingdom Metazoa; phylum Chordata; class Mammalia; order Rodentia; family Aplodontiidae; genus Aplodontia; species Aplodontia rufa. The sequence goes on along the minus strand of PVKS010004276.1, from coordinate 63,691 downwards.
ATAACTACCCATACCAATCAAACAACTTTTGAAATACTAATTTAGAAACATTAGAGAAAGGAAATAAAACCAATAGGTTGTAGTTTCCATGGTTATGCTATTTATTTTCTTATAGCTTCTTAGACACTAATCACACTGACTAGATTCTTTATTACAGGTTAATTTAATCCAGTTTATGCTGAGTTTTACTAGTTTTACTCTGATGGGGTCACCTTTAGTCCAACCAATTTCTGGGTGTATCTAACCATGAACTCTAACATTCATACTATACATACTGACAACTAAATATTCACTGATTCATTCACACATAAATTCATTTTGTCTACTGGAGATTCAAACATGTAACCAAAATATCATTTTAATTTCCTTGTTCTCTATTTTGAATTTATGTTCACAAGACACTTGTAGGTTGAATTAGTTTTCTTTTGAAATTTATTTATTTTATTGAGGTGCTGGAGAATGAATCCAGGTCCTCATGCATGTTAGGCAAGCATTCTACTACTAAGCTATAACCCCAGCCCTTTTTATTTTATTTATTTATCTATTTATTTATTTAGTTAGTTATTGGTATTGGGGATGGAACCCAGTCCTTAAACATGTTAGGCAAGTGCTCATCCACTAAGCTCCATCCCTAGTTCCTTTTTATTTCATTTTGAGATAAGTCTGGCTAACTTCCTTAGGCTGTGCTTGGGCTTGTGACAGTCCTGCCTCAGCCTACTGATTACCTGGGACTATAGGCATGTGCCACCATGCCTGACTAATTTTTTTAAAATGTTTGTGATTCTGTGGAGCTAACCCAGGATGTCACAAGCTCTTCCACTGAACTATACCCTTAGCCCCCATTTTTAAAAAATATTTTCTGTTTTTACAAAAGGAATAAATGTGTAACATACAATGAGAGAAAATAGAGAAGCAAAAAGAAGAAAGTGAAAGTCAACTTTGAACTTGCTACTTGGGACAGCTTCTGAGATGAAGGTACTCTTGAATTTCAGTTTGCAGCACTTGTATGTCCTTTTAAAACTTGAGAAAGCACTCTATTCTTGGCTAACTTGCTAATTAATTTCTCTAAAATTCAGTTCCTCAATTAAGCATCTGAAAATTTACCTTGATATACTGTGTTAAATTCCATCATTATGACAAAATAGCAGAGACAAACAATTTAAAAGTAGGAAAGATTTATCTTAGCTCATAGTTTCAGAGGTTTCAGTCCATGGTCACTTGGCCCTGTTAATTAGGCCAATGGTAAAAGAGAATTTCAAAGCTGTTCCCCTCATGGTAGTCAGGAAGCAGAGAGAGAGGAAGGGGCTAGGGTACCAAAATTCCTTTCCAGGACACAGCCCTGTGACCCAATTTGCTTTCACTAGACCCCACCTCATAAATATTCTACCACCTTCCAATAGTGCCACAGGCTCATGACCAATCCTTTTTTGTTTTTAAAGAGAGAGAGGGACAGCGAGAAGGGGGACATCTTTTTTTTGTTGTTGTTTAGTCTTTCATGTGGCTTTTGTTGCTCTGACACTTTGTTGTGTGCATGCTGCTGGGGTTTGAACCCGTGTCCTCACGCATGCCAGGCAAGTGCCGTAACCCCTGAGCTACCACTCCAGCCCCATGACCAATCCTTTTAAACACATGAGCCTTTGGGGATCATTTAAGATCCAAACCATAACGTATATAATGTTTAATAATTTCGTATTACTGTTTTCAAATTTTACTACCACTTACTGATGTTACAAGCACTACAGTAAGCAACTTTTTTTTTTTAAGAGAGAAGGACAGTGAGAGAGAGAGAGAGGGAGAATCAATTTTTACTGAGTTTTTCACATGGCTTTCCTTGCTTTGACACTCAGTTGTGCCTGTGGGTGCTGGGGTTTGAACCCGTGTACTTGCGCATGCCGGGCAAGCGCCGTGCGCTGTAAACGCCGAGCCACCGCTCCAGCCCAACTATTAATATTTTAATAGGGTAGTTCCAAGTTTTGGATGGTTCTCCTTTAGGACAAAAAAATACAAAAACATATTACTTTTTATTCTTTTTCTTTTCTTTTTTTAAGGGGAGAGGGACAGTGGGAGAGAAAGGGAGAATCGGTTTTATTCAGTTTCTCTCGTGGCTTTCATTGCTCGGAGACGTAGTTGTGTACGACGTACTCTCCTGTGTGTGGAGCAAGCGCCGGAACCGCTGAGCCACCACTCCAGCCCCAACATACTGCTTTTTAAAATCGTACCAAAACAAAACAAAAAACAAACAAAAAAACCTAGTTTGCTTTAAAAAAAAAAAATCATTTCTGCCTTGGAGGAGCCTGTGCAATGAGGGACCCTGCGGGATTCTGAATCTTCTTTAGCTTTACAGTCATCCACCTCGTTTGACAACCAGACGGTACGGTGGTGGTTTAGATATAGCTTGAGTGGTATGTAAGTATCTAAGTATGTATGTAAGTTTGTACGTATTTATGGCACTAGGAATTTAACCCAGGGGCTCTTTACCACTGAGCCACATCCCCAGCCCTTTTTTTTATTTTGAGACAAGGTCTCACTAAGTAGTTCAGGGTCTCGGTAAATTGCCGAGGCTGGCCGGGAATCTTCCATCCTCTTGCCTTAGCCTTCCAAATCACAGGGATTATAGGCCTACATCACGGCTTGAATGATTTTTACAGATTTCCTAAGATTTTAGAAACACACAGCACTTTTTTTTTTTTTAGAGAGAGAAGGACAGTGAGAGAGAGAGAGAGAGAGAGAGAATAAATTTTTATTGAGTTTTTCACGTGGCTTTCGTTGCTCCGACACTTAGTCGTGTACATGGGTGCTGGGATTTGAACCCATGTACTCGAGCAAGCCAGGGAAGCACCCTAACCGCCACGCGGTTGCTCCAGTCCCTACACAGCACATTTTGATAGTGTTAGAAATACTTTTTTTGTTGTTATGTTTGGGGATTGAACCCAGGCCTTGCATATGCTAAGTACATGCTCTGTGGCTAAGCTATACCCCTAGCATTTTAGTAAGAACATTGTTTATTTTTCTTACCCTTCCTTTTATTCTTCCTTCTTTCCTTTTCTAGTTCAGCCTCCACACCAACTAGTAGCTTTTAAATTATAAGCAAGACTTTTAATTTCTTCAGTTTTTAAATTTCTCATCTGTAGAATGGGCTCAATATCAATTTCTTTTCTTTTTTTATCAATTTCGAACTATAAACGAAAATAAGAAAATACTTGGTACAGTATTTACATATAGTAAATACCCAGTGAAAATGAACTATTATGATTATATTGATAGTTAAAATAAAATACTAAGCTAACACATATGGGAATCTCCTGTTTTTCTCCATTATAACTTCACTCATTGACTGTAGGTAAAAATATTGTATAAAATTAATTTCAAAGGAATATACAGATTAAAATTATTAAAATTAGCCAGGCACAGTAGTCTGTGCCTGTAGTCTCAGCTGCTTGGAAGGATCATTTGAGCCTAGCAGTTCAAGACCAAACTGAGCAACATAGTGAGACCCTGTCTCAGTAATTAAATGAATAAAATGAACTTAAAAATAAAATATTCATTTAAAAAAATAATGTTCTTAGGACTGGAGATGTAGTTCAGTGGCAGAGAGCTTCCTTAGCATATGCAAGGTCATGGTTTGGTTCCCTGCACTGCAAAATTTAAAAAAAAGTTTTATTATGAAAAGTAATAACTATATTATAGAACATTTGAAAAATAGTGCAAAGGGGAATAAAAGCATCTATAATTCCACTGGACTTATGCTGTATTTTCTTCTTGTACTTTTTTCCTAATACAGATTGTTTTGTAAAAATATGCTTGAAATATGCATAACCAATTGTTTTCAGGCAGGCATGGAATTATGGCATTATTATAATGGAATATTTAAAATGCATGTCAAATCTCAAATATATTTTACATAAAACATTCAGAAAATCAAGTAGAAGAAAAGAGGTACATGTTTTACTGCAGTATTTCCATTCTTATTGTAAAAAAATTGTATTTTGGGGAGTTGGGAGTATGGCTCAGAGATATGGCTAGCATGTGCAAGGCTCTGGGTTCATTCCCCAGCACCACTAACTAGATAGATAGATAGATAGGTAAATAAATAAATAAATATTTGTGTTTTTCAAGATTATGATTCTAGGGCATATAATTTAATATTCCACATTTTTTTTACATTTTATCATAAACCTTTCTCCATACTATTACATATTACTAAGGCAGCATTCATAGTGCCTAGAACATGTAAGAGCAAGATTTAGTTTCTTTAACTCAGTACAACTGTATGTGAGGAAACAGGAAGGCATGGATGTGATAAATCAGAAACTCAAAGTGAATGCTTCTGGTTTGACTACAATTATAATGTAGGAAATGTAGACAAAGAAGTTAGAACTCAAAAATTCTAGCCATCAACTAACTTTCTAAGTCAGGGGCTGGAGTGGTGGCTCAGTGGGTTACGGCACTTGCTTAGTATGTACGGGTAGTCAAGTTCAAACCCCACTACCACATACACAATTAAGTCTTGGAGCAACGAAAGTCACATGAAAAACTAAATAAAATTGATTCTCGCTCTCTCTCTCTCTCTTAAAAAACTATCTAAGTCAGTAAAATATATATGTATATATATACATACATATGTGTGTAATCCTAAATTCTATATACATTTTAATTTCTTCTTTAATACATACGGAAAGTGTTGGAATACTATTCAATAGCAAGGACTTATCATGATGATATTGATATTATTATTGGGGTTTTAGCTCTCAAAATTGGATAAATATCCTCTTTTAAAATTTAGTAATGCAGCCAGGTGCCATGATGGCGCATGCCTGTAATCCTAGCAACCCAGGAGGCAGAGGTAGGAGGACTGCAAGTTCGAAGACTGCCTTAGCAAATTAGCGAGGCCCTAAGCAATTTAGAGAGACCTTTTCTCAAAATAAAAAATGAAAAAGGCTGGGGATGTGGTTAAGTGCCCGTAGGTTAAATTTCCAGGACACACACACAGAGATTAGCAATGCTGTGCAAATTCTCACTGTATGGAACAAATCAAGGTCTTGGTTCTTGATTTGTTTTTGTGGGGTGTGTGTGTGTGTGTGTGTGTGTGTGTGTGTGTGTGTGGTTTAGGTACTGGGGGATTCAACTCAGGGGCACTTTATCGATGCGCTACATCACCAGCCCTTTTTATTTTTATTTTGAGACAGAGTCTCACTAAATTGCTGAGGCTGGCTTTGAATTTTGCATCCTCTTGCCTCAGCCTCCCAAATTATTGGGATTATAGGTGTGCACCACCAATCCTGTTTTAAATATTCTTTTGTGCTGACATTAATTTCAGAGTACAAGTGTTTGCTTTTAAGCTTCTTTGTTCCTTTAATATTGCCTTGTTGTAGGAATTCAAGTCATATTTAAAAAACTGTAAAATGTAATATATACTGAGGAATAATTCACATATGCACTTCCAAATAAAGAAAATATAGTGTACACACACACATGCACACACAATGGAATAATTATTTAGACCTAAAAAGGAAAGAAATTCTTAGACATGTTATATGAATGAACTTTGAAGATGTTACAGTAAGTGAAATAGGCCAGTCACAAAAAGACAAACACTGTGATTCCACTTATGTGAGGTACCTACAGAAGTCAAATTCATAGAGACAGAAAAATGAGGATAGGGGGAAGACAGCAAGGGAAATTATTGCTTCATATTGTTATTATTACTAATATTAATTAATATATTTTTGCAGTACTGGGGATTGAATCCAGGGTCTGGCATATACTAGGTAAGTCCATCCCCCCCCTTTTTTTTTTAACTTTTAGTGGGGCTGAGATTAAATATGGGGCTGAGGATTAAACCCAGGTCTCATGCATGCTATGCAAGTGTTCTACCACTGAGCTACACCTCAACCCCCTTTTTACTTTATTTTGAGACAGGGTCTCACTAAGTTGCTTAGGCTGGTTTTGAACTTGCAATTCTCTTGCCTCAGCTTCCAGAGTAGCTGGGATAATAGGAGTGTGCCACCACACCATGCAGTTATTGTTTAATGGTTATGAAGTTTGTTTTACAAGATGAAAAATTTCTGGTGATGGACAGTGGTAAAGATTGTACAATCATGTGAATGCATTTAATGTTCCTGAACTGTATACTTTAAAATGGTTAAGATAGTAGGTTTTTTTTAAGAGGGTGAGAGAGAGGAAGAATCAATTTTATTTAGTTTTTCATCGAACCCCAGCACCACGTATACAACAAAGTGTCAGAGCAACGAAAGCCACATGAAAAACTAAATAAATTTGATTCTTTCTCTTTCTCATTGTCCCTCTCTTAAAAAAATAAAAATAAAAATGAACCCAGGTTCTGTGCATGCCAAACAAGCGCTCCAACCATTGAGCCACCACTCCAGCCCCAAGATGGTATTTTGTTATGTATACTTTTATCACAATTTTAAAAAACTCCCCAATGTTAATACGTTGAGAAAAGTGCATTATATATGTTCAGTTTAACAAATAATTACACAGCAATATGTGTAATCACCATCTAGCTCAAGAAATAACATGTTATTAGAGGATACCTGAGTCCCTCTTCATCACAACCTCCTTTCTTCCTAAATAAGCACTATCAGACTGTTATGTGATAATGCAGCTTAAGTTACATCAATACTACAAAACGCAACAAGAATATTTCTTTAAATTCCAATATTTCCTTTAAATGCAAAAAATAAAAAAAAGCCTTAAAAACTTTTAAAGCACTCTTTTCTTCACTCGAAACCTTCACATTCTAAGACCTATTTTGGTTCCACAGTTGACCTCACCTGCAGAGTTTAATTAAAAAAAAAAATCTTTAGTGTAGGTTTTCATTCTTCTCTTTCTTCCTTGCCTTCAACTACAAAGAAACAATGATTTAAACCCTTTGTGCCCTTTTAGAAAATTACACAGATACCCCATTGTGGAACCCTATAATCCCTTCGTGGAAAGGAAGAGATTAGCATATGAATACAAAGCAAAATGAACCCAGAATACAAAATGATCTTCTGAATTGTGAACCTCTTGCATTCTTAAAAATGTATTTTTTTCCTTTTTTTTTTTTTTTTTTTTTTTGTATTGCTCCTTTAGTGGTCTCAGGGTTAAGGGAACGGAGCTTCCCCTCTGGTTACCCGGAAAAGGATTTAAAAAAAAAAAAAAACCAACAGATTCTAGGCGGTGCAAAACCAACAGATGGCTCCCAGCGCCAGTGGAATCTGCTACACTCGACATGAGCTTGCTTGCCGGCGATAGTGTAGAAAGTGCTGTTCGCAGACTGCGTGGTAAAGGAGAGAAAGCGACAGAAGAGCGAGCCATAGTGCTGACGTTGAAGGCCCGGCCCTGTGAGGTTGCACAGGGTAAGTGGCGTTGGCCAGGAGGCAGTGGCGAAGGGGAAGGAAAGAGGATTTGGGCTAGGGGCGGGGCCTCCGGCACAGCGTGGCTCCTGATTGCTGGAGCGCGGCTGCCAATCTCTCAGACTCGCTCGGTTAACCAGTGCGCTGGCGAGACGCGCTCAGATATACCGAGCGAGCGCTGAGAAGCAGCCTCAGATCCTGACGGTGCAGCAGCCCGCAGCCTCAGCCAGGGAGTCCCAGCCGCTTTCAATGGAGGAGAAGCCCGGCCAGCCACAGCCTCAGCACCATCACAGCCACCACCATCCGCACCATCATCCCCAGCAGCAGCAGCAGCAGCAGCAGCAGCAGCAGTCGTCGCACCACCACCACCATTATTATTTCTACAACCATAACCACAACCACCACCACCACCACCATCACCAGCAACCTCACCAGTACCTGCACCATGGAGCCGAGGGCAGCCCCAAGGCCCAGCCAAAGCCGCTGAAACATGAGCAGAAACACACCCTCCAGCAGCACCAGGAAACGCCGAAGAAGAAAACAGGTCTGGGAGGGAGGACGGGTGGGGGAAGGGGTTGGGGGTGGGGGACGGGGGGTTGGGGGTGGGGCTACCCTGAAAAGCGCGGACCGGGTCGGGGTGTGTGTGTGTCCTCGGGGCCCGGAGCCCCTTTAATTCTCCCCAGGCTCGGGCAGGGCACAGGGTTTTGCAGCGCCCTCTCCTTCCCTTCGGCATGGGAGAGGCCGGAGCAGGCCAGCGTGACCTTCCCGGCCCCCGCCCCGGCTGGAGGGAGACCCGCGGGGTGGGCCTTGGCCGTCCAACCTTATTATTCCCTTCCCGTTCACCTTCTGCGGCCCTGGAGTTACCTTAATTTAGGGGCCCTGAGATGGGGTGCGCCTGCCCCCCCTAGAAATCTCGAGGCGTAACTCAGGAAGGCCTGGCGAATCCCGGCCCGGGTGGTGTCGCGAGGCCCTTTTGCAGGCGGCGAGGACTGGGTGGGTGGACTAGTGGAGGAAGCGTCCTCCCTCACCCGCCACCCCGAGCCCACCTGTGGCCCTGGGGTTCCCCGTCGTGGGGGGTGGTTGGGACCCCTCGTCTCTGCGGTCTTTTCCTCCCCTGAATATCCTTTTTTGGGCGCCGGACCCCTCAGTCCGGCCCCGCGAGGCTCCTCCCGAGGCCGGCGCCCCGGGCCCGCTCCCCCCAGAGCCGGCGCGGCTGGAATGTTCTCTCCTCCTCGCGGGGCCGCTTCCTGTCCGCCATGTTGGAAGCCGATTCCTGTCACCGACTCCGGCCCACTGAGGAGCGGAGGGGAAAGGGTGTCCAGGGGCCACGGCGCGGCGGAGCCGGCGACCCGGGACCCCTCGCGGGCCATCGCCTGGCCCCCAGCACTGCGGGGGCGCGGCCGCCCCCCGACCCGCGGCCGCCCCTCCCCCCGGCGCCGGGCGGGTTGTGTAACCCGGTGGCGGCCGCGCGGCCCCGGGCGGGTCCCTGGGGTGAGGGGCGGGGGCGGTTGGGGTGGGGGAGGGAAGAAGCGGCCACGAGGGGAGCGGCCTGCGCCGGGCCCCGCGCGCCGACGGCCGCGTTTCCCGCTCCCGGGTGCGGCGGGAGGCGCGGGCGGTCGGGGCGGGGAGCCGGCCTAGAAGCGGAGCTGAGGGGAAAGGAGGCCCCGGGTGGCGTCCGCCGCGCTCCTCGGGGCACGAGGGCCGAGGGGCGGCCGGGGGATTCATTTTGGATAGAGGCGGTGCTTGAGGCCGGGTGGGGTACCCAGCGGGAACCAGGCTCCCCGGTCACGAGTTTCTCTGCCACAGGAACCTCGTCTCCTGCCAGGTTTGCTCACGACTCCGCCTCCGAGGCTTTCACTCGGGCCTTTTCTTTCAGGCAGTTGATTTTCTACAAAAATGGGGGTTAAAACCCCCCAAAGCGTGTTCCACCCGTCTGCCCTCCCACAACTTAACCTTTTGGGCTTGGGTAGTGGCTTTGAGGGGAGGAATTAAGCAAACGTTTGATTGGATATGGAAGACGGGGAGTTTTTTGACCCCTTGCTTGTCCTTAAGGGTGAACTAAAGTGGATCCATGAGGTTGGATCCACTACCACTTTGCCTAAGATGAGTCTTTTTTTTTTCTTCTCATTTTAGAACCGATATAGACCCCTAAACTCTCATCAAATGTTAAATTGGGGGAAAAGGTCATGTGAGGAAATATATGAGAAGAAATAAACTTTCAAGTTTATAATCCCATTTTAAAAAAGGGTTCTTTATAAATTGAAGAGAGATGAAGGCTTGAAAGAATATGTTAAATCTAGTATGTCAAATTTAATACAAGCAATTATTGAGAGCTGGAGAAAAATTTTCTGCTGTGGACATAATGCAACTTGAAGGTTGAAATTGGCATGTCAAATTTTCCGTTTTAGGGATTGGTGGGACCTGTGGTAATCAGAGAACATATAGACGTGAATTAAGTGTTCAGTCCGTAAGAATTTGGAGCAGCTTAAAAGTCATTATGAACTATATAACATGATCACTTTAGCATTAGATTTTTCAAAAGATGTAAAGTGTTACCTTATTGTTGCTTGGGATACGTAAGGGAGTATTACTATTCGGATTTTAAAATTGTGTTTTACTAGCTGAGTTAATAAATTCATGCAGAACTCTCCCTCTACAAGTAGAAACAGTTTCCGAACTATTCAAGGTGGCATTTCTCAATGTCTTATTCTGGAATATGAGGAGAAACTGGGCTTAGCAATTTTGAGAGAATTTGAACAATTTCGGGTGAGCATTTCGTAATGTGTTGCCTAGTCACACACTACTGTTGCTTCAGCGTGTGTAATGCTAATAGCTAAGAAAACATTAGGTTATTTTTGAAATGTTATCTGTAATATGTTGGTAGGATTTGATGACCCATTACCCACAAACCTATAAAGAGGAACCCTTTTTCTTTATCCAGAAGAGGGCGCAAGAGAAGACCAAACGTGTTGAGTAATTTCAGTTTCTAATCAAAAACTGGAGGTATTCAGGACTGAGTCCATTTGAAGTAAGGTTTAGTTGGCAGCCCTAAATAATAAAAGCAGTAGAAGTCATTTAATTTATTTTAGTAATTCTGTGAATTTACGTTTTTCTTAAATACCTAAGCTTTAAAAAGGAAAATGTCTCTGCCATACATTTTACATAGCAACAAGGTTGCATGGGGAAACTTTTATGTAGTTAAATGAGTTTTTTGTTTGTTTTCTTTAGGTCCTTAAAACTTGTGGGTTAGGGGGCTAGAGTGGTGGCTCAGCATTAGGAACACTTGCCTGGCATGCCTACAGGACCCTATTTCAAACCCCAGCACCACATGCACAACTAGGTGTCAGTAAAATAAACCAGATGAATAAATAAAATTGATTCTTTCTCTCCCTCTCTACAGCAAAACAAAAAATTATGGTGAGGCTGGGACTTAACTCAGTATTAGAGCTTTTGCCTAGCACATATGGGGCCCTGGGCTCTTTCCCAAGCACAGAAAACGTAAAGACAATTTGGGGATGGGAGTGTGAGAGCCTCCCCCCTCCTTTGGCAATTTCTGATATATTTGAGCCACTAAATAAGTGGTAATCTTAGTCTTTGCTTTAGTTCAACTCAGTTTGGACATTGGTTTTTTTTAATATATATTTAAGATTGCTTATCTTAAATTGGGATGTGAAAAATAGAATGGGCTAGAGAGTATGAACATCTGTTTAACGTGTTAATGCATTAGCTTGTTAAATGGAATAGGTAGCTTTGTCTCTGGTCCACAGTTGCATGAGTATAGTCCGTTGATAGTATTTTAGAACTTTCTGTTTTTCTAAAGAAGACCTTTTAGAAAACATCCTAAATAATGATCTCTTACTTCTTGTTTCTTGTTTCATAGTTTAGAATTTTTCCACCAAAAAATTTATTTAATTGGCTGTCGTAGCTTTTTCAGCCAAATAATAGAAATGTAATACTGTAGAAGTTGAGCTTTTTATAAAATATATTCACATAGCACAAATTTTGTGCCACACTATTTTAGGAATGATGATGCCTTGAATTATTTTCTGGACGTTCATACAGTAGAAGGCAGTGTCTATTCATTTTGAGTATTCCCACCTTGTTCTCTGTAGGATGAGTGATTTGAAATTTTAGTGGCCTCTGGTGAATCTTTCCAGACTATGTTCTATTCTACATCAAGTTATTTTAGAGCTAATGGTTCTCAAATTTAAAATATTTTCATTTCCCCTTATTATTATTATCTTAAAATTGAGGACCTCCAAGGAACTTTTGATGTAGTTTATATTGATTAACATTTACTATGTAGGAAATTGGAACAAAATTTGAAGAAAAATAATATACAAACTCATTCAGCTTTTATAGTCCAGAAAGACCTTAACAGCATGAATGAAAGCCATAAAAGCAAATAACTTAAGTAAGTATTCCTATTGGATCCCCACCCTGAAAAACTGATGTGTGTATATTCTACTGCAAATCTGTTTCTAATGGTTTGCTTGACCTTAGGATACTTTTACATGCTTTTCATAAAAAGGTAGATAATTAAAATCACTATCATACCAGTAAAGGAGTAGAAAAAGTTGTTAATCTCATTGAATCACCTGTAATAATAAGTATTTTATGATGGTTGCAGTCATAAGACAATACCATACACTTTTCAAAATTGGTTTTGTTTTATTGTTTTGTTAGTCAATATTTCATCTCTTGAATAGGCAGTGTTGCATAGTGGTAGGTGGTAGGACATGGAGGATTCCAGACTGGAGTTCAGATTTCCAGTTCTGCCACTTTGACCAGGGTAAGTTACTTCTAGAATTTGTTTACCCAAATGAAAAAGGAAACATGGGTTAGAAACATTAGTACGCAGATGTTTATTTTCATGTATCAGTTTGATTTCATGTCAAAATGAATGACTGTTTTAGAAAAAGTTCACAAGTATTAGAGCTTTTCTGATGGAGGTAATGGACACTAGTTATGGTGACCATTGGCTGCTTACAGTTTCAAATGAAGCCTTTAGTGTTCTTTTTTTTTTCTCCCCCTATGTAGAAAGGGTTAGGCATGGTCAAGCATGTTATCACTGAACTATACTCCCAGCCCTAATTTCCTTTTTTTTTTTTTTTTTTTTTTTTTTGGAGATGGCTAGAGAGGTGGCTCTGTGGTAGAGCACTTGTCTGGCATGTGTGTGGACCAGGTGCAAACCCCAACAACTTAAGTATTGGAAAAAACAAACAAACCAAATTAGAAAATAAATAAAATTGACTTATCTCTCACTCACTCTCCTCTCTCTTAAGGAAAAGAGTGAGAGAGTTTATTTTTTCATGCTTTTGTTTTTCCTCCACTTAGCTGCATATGTGGTGCTGGGGATTGAACCTGGGTCCTTGTGCATGCCCAGCAAGTGTTCTACCACTGAGCAACCTCTCTGGCCCGCTTAATTCCTTTTAATATTATTATATCAGAACAACTTGATTTTTGCCCAGAGGATATCTCTTTTTTTGTTTAGAGATAGGGTCTTGCTATGTTGCTGAGGCTGGTTTTATTTTTTATTTTATTTTAGAAAGAGACAGAGAAATAATTTTTTATTTAGTTTTTTTTTTTTTTCTAAAGGGGGTAGAGAGAGAAGCAATCTTTATTTAGTTTTTCACGTGACTTTTATTCTTCAGACACTTTGTTGGGTAATTAGTGCTGGGGTTTGAACTTGCATCCTTGCGCTTGCCAGGCAAGCGCCATAACCCCTGAGCCACTTCTCTAGCCCCTATTTAGTTTCTCATGTGGCCTTTGTTGTTCTTAGACTAAGTTGCATACGTGGTGCTGGGGTTTGAATTGGCGTAGGCTGGGCAAGCACCATAACCACTGAGCCACTGCTCCAGCCTAAGGCTGGCTTTAAACTTGAAATTCTTCTGCCTCGGTCTCCTGAGCCACTCAGATTACAGGTGTATGGTACTACACCCAGCTTCTATTCTTAATTGTAAGGAACATTTACAATGGTCTGTGAGAATGATGAGTAAGTTAATTCTGTTTGATAGAAGGGGTATTATGGCATACTTCCTAAGAAGTCATCATGTTCTCTCTGATACTTGGACTTTGGTTTGAAACATGGCTTAGTTCCTGCTACTGCTTAGCAGTAGATTACACTTTCTAATCTGTAAAGTGTCTTTTTCAGTGTGGTATGAAGTAAAAACAAACCTACAACTTGGCATAGTATCTAGGGTACAGTAAATAGTCCTTATATTTTAGGTATCACTACTGTTCTTTAAATTTTGTGATTTAAAAATATTTTCTTTTTTCTCCCTTAGGCTATGGTGAAATAAATGGTAATGCTGGAGAAAGAGAAGTATCTTTAAAGAGCCTGGGTTCTGATGAAGCTACCAGCCCTATTTCCAGGGTCCTCAATGGCAACCAGCAAGTTGTAGACACTAGCCTGAAGCAGACTGTAAAGACCAGCACCTTTGGGAAAGGAGGAATTAAAACCAAGAATTTCATTCAGAAAAACAGTATGGACAAAAAGAATGGGAAGTCTTATGAAAACAAATCTGGAGAGAACCAGTCTGTAGATAAGACCGATAATGTAGCAATTCCAAATGGTGTCATAACAAATAATTCAGGCTATATTACTAATGGCTATATGGGCAAAGGAGCAGATAATGATGGTAGTGGTTCTGAGAGTGGATATACCACTCCTAAAAAAAGGAAAGCTAGGCGCAATAGTGCCAAAGGTTGTGAAAATATTAATTTAGTGCAGGACAAAATAATGCAACAAGAGACTAGTGTCCCATCCTTAAAACAGGGACTTGAAACATTCAAGCCTGACTATAGTGAACAAAAGGGAAATCGAGTAGATGGTTCAAAGCCCATTTGGAAGTATGAAACTGGGCCTGGAGGAACTACTCGAGGAAAACCTGCTGTGGGTGATATACTTCGTAAAAGTTCAGATATTAAACCTGGTGTGAGCAGCAAAAAGTTCGATGATCGACCCAAAGGAAAGCATGCCTCAGCTGTTTCCTCCAAAGAGGACTCATGGACCCTGTTTAAACCACCCCCAGTTTTTCCAGTGGACAATAGCAGTGCTAAAATAGTTCCTAAAATAAGTTATGCAAGCAAAGTTAAGGAAAACCTCAACAAAACTATACAGAACTCTTCTGTGTCACCATCTTCATCTTCATCCTCTTCATCATCTACTGGAGAAATGCAGACCCAGTCTTCAAGTCGGTTATCCCAGGTCCCAATGTCAGCACTGAAATCTGTTACTTCTGCCAACTTTTCCAACGGGCCTGTTTTAGCAGGGACTGATGGAAGTGTGTATCCTTCAGGGGGTCAGCCACTGCTAACTACTGCTGCTAATACTCTAACATCCGTCTCTTCTGGGACTGATTCAGTTCTCCAGGACATGAGTCTAACTTCAGCAGCTGTTGAACAAATTAAGTCTAGCCTTTTTATCTACCCTTCAAATATGCAAAGTGTGCTATTGAGCACAGCACAAGTGGATCTGCCCTCTCAGACGGATCAGCAAAACCTGGGGGATATCTTCCAGAATCAATGGGGTTTATCATTTATAAATGAGCCCAGTGCTGGCCCCGAGACTGTTATTGGGAAGTCATCAGATCATAAAGTGATGGAAGTGACATTTCAAGGAGAATATCCTGCCACTTTGGTTTCACAGGGTGCTGAAATAATCCCCTCAGGAACAGAGCATCCTGTGTTTCCCAAGGCTTATGAGCTGGAGAAACGGACTAGTCCTCAAGTTCTGGGTAGCATTCTAAAACCTGGGACTGCTAGTGAGAGTGGAGCCTTATCCTTGGAATCTAGTCATATAGGTGACCTGCAGAAAGCAGACACCAGTAGTCAAGGTGCTTTAGTGTTTCTCTCAAAGGACTACGAGATAGAAAATCAAAATCCTCTGGCTTCTCCTACGAACACTTTGTTAGGCTCCGCCAAAGAACAGAGATACCAGAGAGGCCTAGAAAGGAATGATAGCTGGGGTTCTTTTGACCCGAGGGCTGCTATTGTATATCACACTAAAGGTAACTCAAACTTGTTTCTATGCAAAGGTCTTTATTGGTCAGTTTAACATATTACTTGTAAGAGTAAATTTTGAAAATTCTGTGATTTCAGAGCTTAGTTGAGAATGACGGTGGATAAGGAACTAGCATCAGACCTTTAATTTAGGGTCTTTGGAAGTAGAATGGTTTTAGAATGTTGACGTTTTCAACTTAAAACGCATTTATTTTTATATAGATAGGTATAATTGACCTGATTCAAAGGCTACAGAGAGGTGTACCTATGGTGGGGAGGGTATCTAAAGGGATGATCTTATGTTTTCAAAAGAGTTAAAAAAGTTATTTTCTGGGGTTGGGGGTTTAGCTCAGTGGCAGAGCGCTTGCCTAGCATGTGCAAGGGCCTGAGTTCAGTCCTCAACCCTGGGGGAAAAAAAAGTAATTTCATAGATATTGCCTCCTTTGATTTTTATGTCATATGCTGTTTATTAGTAAAGCATTTAGTAATTCTAATTTGCTAAGGAGGAGTCCAAAGAAGATGGAATGTCAGACTATTTTTCCTCTTATGGGAAGAAATAATGTGTGCCAAATGATAACTAGAAAATTATTTAGACAAATTGCATTGGCAATTCATGAGCATTATAGAGACCAGGCTCTAGGGAATCTGTACTTTTTTATAGCCCCAAAGCTTGTTAGAAGCATTTGTTATGAGTGCAATGGTTTTAGCCTGCAGTCCCAGCTACTTGAGAGGTTTGCTTGAAACCCAGCATTTGGAGGCCAGTCTCTGAGCAACCCTATTGAGCTTGTCTCTTTTTTTTAAGTTTTTCATGTGGCTTTCTTTGCTCCAAGACTTTATTGTGTACGTGGTGCTGGGGTTTGAACTCATGTACTGGTGTATGCCAGGCAAGTGCCTTAACTGCCCAGCCACTGCTCCAGCCACAGCTTGTCTCTAATTTAAAAAACAAAACAAATGTGTTTTTCAAATTCCTTGCTAATTAATTCTTTCTTAGAATTTGACTTATTTTTAGATCCTAAAGGAAAGTTAGCTGAATGATTTAACTAAGTATAGTGGAGGATACATAAAACTTTCACTTTTGAGAACAGTGGTTTTCAGTCTTCTCAAACTTTTTGCCCCATTTCTCCTCCCTTCACAAAACCACACCCCATGTTCGTGACACCTAATATGAACCGCACATTCCCATATTTGACGTGGGATTAATTAGGCGGTGTCTTGGAAGTATAAGAAAAGGGGGGAGCATATCTGATTGTGGGGATGAGGTAATTACCTTATTCTTCCTAAATTCAATCATTGCCTCAGACATGAATAACAAAGCTGTTTATATGACTTTTTAAGCAAATTATGTAGTCTGCATATCTTCCCTTATCTGTAAAATGGAAGACATTTAGTACAATGAACAGATGTCCTTTCCATATTTTTCTTTTAAAAAACGGAGGGGTGGGGGCTGGAGTGGTGCCTCAGCGGTTTTGGTGCTTGCCTGGCAAGCATGAGGACCCGTGTTCAAACCCCAGCACCACGTATACAACTAAGTGTTGGAACAACTAAGGCCATGTGAAAAACTAAAGAAAGTTGTTTCTCTCTCTGTTTCTCTCACTGTCCCTCTATCTTTAAAGAAAAAAAAAAGAAAAAAATTGAGGGGTTGGAGCACTTGCCTGTCAAGTGTGAGAACCCTGGTTCAAACCCTAGCACCACATAGTTGCTGGAGAAACAAAGGCCAGATAGGAAAATAAAATTGATTATCCTGTCTTTAAAAAATAAAAGAAATAAGGGTTAGAGCGGTGACTCGGCAGTCACAGTACTTGCCTGGGTGAGGACCCAGGCTTGAATCCCAGCACCACATACACAACTAAGTGTCAGAAAAACTAAAACCAGAAGAAAAAAATAAAACATTCTCTCTCAAAAAAAAAGGATTGATTTATGGAAGTCTTTGAGAGTAGGAGTCCTGGCAGGTAGTTTACCTGTCTTCACTTCTCTCCAGCTTTTCTCTTTGGAAATATGAGTTACCAGGAGCTGGATGTTTTTAGGAAAGTAGGTCACATCCAAAAAAAAAAAAAAATTGGTATACTTCACTAAGTGGTTTATTGGTGGTCTCAGTATGTAATCCACACTAACTCTTGAATTATTTTTTTAAATGTAGAATTGCAGGCTTTTTTATATGGAAATACTGACTTGTATTTATATCTAGTTATTTTGTATGCTTTTTTTTTTTTAAAGAGGGACAGTGAGAATAAGAGAATCGATTTTAATTTTCTTGTGGCCTTTGTTGCTCTGACACAGTGTTGTGTATGTGGTGCTGGGGTTTGAACTGACATATTTGCACGTGCAGGCAAGCACTGTAACTGCTGAGCCACTACTGTGGCCACAGTATGCATTTTCTTTTTATGTGGGCTAACTACATATGAAATCAATGGTCTATCTAGATAAAATGCCCATATAAGGATGCAGTTTAATTTTGCTGGTGTTCTTGAAAATATTTGTTCTAGTGAAGTGCATCAAGAGTGTTGGACATTATTGACGTTCATTGTGGTATCTGTTGTCATTCCCCCCTCATACATGATACTTCCTTAGGTTTTAGGGTGGCAGGTCCTTTGAATTCCTGCCAAATATTGATTAGTCCATGATGTTCTCTTACGTGGGATTTTAAAGCTCAACCTTTCAAAAATCTGAAGAGTATTTTTATAAATGAAGGCATTTTTAAAAGATTTTTCTTAAAAACTTCAAAAGAGGTAATAATCTTAAAGAGGTCATAATCAGTTGGGCTTATTGGAATATTAAGAGCACCTGTATTGGGCTGGAGCCGTGGCTCAGCAGTTATGGCGCTTGCCTGGCATACGCAGGGACGAGAGTTCAAACCCCAGCACCACATACACAACAAAGTGTCAGAGCAGAGCAACTAAAGCCACGTGGAAAACTAAATGAAATTGATTCTCTCACTGTCCCTCTTTTAAAAAAAAAATTTTTTTTTTTTAAGTATTAGTCCTTTCAGTGTTCTGTAGTTTAGTGATTTGAAGTTAGGCTTAGGATTAGAAGTTCTGTGTATTTTTCCTAATTTTAGAAATAGGCCCTTCAAGAGAAGCAGGTGAGTTGTGTTGCTTTATTTGTTTATTTATTTGTGGTCCTGGGCCTCACACTTGATAGATAAACATTCTTTTTACATAGATCTGTAGCCCTTTTTTTGTCTTAATTTGGGACAGGGTCTTGCTAAATTGCTCAGGCTAGTAACAAGTTTGAGGTCCTTCTGCCCCAGCTTCCCTAGTAGCTGGGTTTCAGGTGTATGACAAAGTATTGCAATTAGAGATATGAAGGGAAGATGCAATAATTCATAAAAATGGATTGATGGGAATTATAGTGGGAATTTTGGTGTTAGCTTTTTTTTTTAATCAGTTTTATTTATTTTTTCATCTAGCCTTTGTGTCTCTGACACTTGGTTTTGTGTGTGGTGCTGGGGTTTGAACCAGGATCTTGCACATGTTGGGCAAGCGCTCCAACTGCTGAGCCACCACTCCAACCCCTACTCTAGTTTTTCTATATATTATGCTTTAAACTTTCCTGTCCTTAAATAGTTGGAACTAAAAGGTATATATGCTCCCCACCTGGCTTCACTTGAACTTTTTTCCTCTGGGTACCTGGATTTGAGCCCACATTCCACCCCGTTTTATTTTTTAATTTGAGACAGGGTCTTGCTGAGTTGCTTAAGGCCTTGCTAAATTGTTGAGGCTGACTTTGAAATTGTTATTCTGCCTTAGCCTTCTGAGCTTGTTGGGATTATAGGCCTGTGCTACCATAGGCATTCTTTTTTTTTTTTTTAAATCTGATTTTTGTTTTTGTTTAAAATTTTTGCATATGCTAGGCTGGGGATCAAACCCAGAACCAAAGACCTTGTGTATGCCAGGCAAGTATTCTACCATGGAGCTGTCTCCAGCCCCCACTTTTTTAATAAGATTGTGATAAAATACACCATTTTAAGGTGTGTAGTTCTGTTCTTAATGTGCAGCTATCACCACCTCCGTCTCCAGAAGTCTTTTCAGCTTATGAAACACTCATTACCCATTAAAGAGCTGTTCTCCCCATAAGCCCTGGTAACCACCATTTAACTTCATCTGTTATTTCGACTTTGAGTAACTTATATAAGTAGGAGTAGTATTTTTTGGGGGGTTTGTTTTCTTTTTTAAAAGAGGGACAGCGAAAATCGATTCTATTTAGTTGTTCATGTGGCCCTTGTTGCTCCATCATTTCATTGTGTACATGGTGCTGGGGTTCAAATCCATGTCCTTGTGCATGCCAGACAAGCGCTGTAACCACTGAACCACTGCAGCCCTTGGGTTTCGTTTTGCTTTACTACTGGGGATTGAACCTAAGGCCTTGTTCTTGCTAAGTGGACACTTTACCAGGTCTACATCCCCAGCTGATAGTATTTGTCTCTTTATGACTGGACATTAAGCATAGTGGCCTGAAAAGTCATCCTTGTCATAGCACATGGCAGAATTCCTTTATTTTATTTTATTTTAAGAGTGAAGGTCAGGGGTTGGGGATTTAGCTGGGTGGCAGAGTGTTTGCCTAGCATGCACAAGGCCCCAAGTTTGGTCCTCAGCCCTAAAGAAAAAAAGAGAGATAATCAATTTTTATTTGAGTTTTTCACATGGCTTTAGTTGCTCTGACACTTAGTTGCGTACGTGGGTTCCTGGGGTTTAGAACCCGTGTACTTGTGCATGCCGGGCAAGCACCTTAACCACCGAGCCACCGTGCTCCAGCCCTAAGGCAGAATTCCTTTAAAAGCTGAATATCCTGTGTGGTGGCACATGTCTGTAATTCCAGCTACTTGGGGAGGCTGAGGCAGGAGGACTGAAAGTTCTAAGCCAGCCTCAGCAACTTAGCAAGACCCTTTCTCAAAGCAAAACATAAAAAGGGCTGGGAATGATGCTCAGTAGTTAAGTGCTCCTAGGTTCAATCCCTAGTAAGAAAAAAAGAGTGAGTAATTTTCCGTAGTATGTATATATCACCTTTCTTCATTTGTTGATGGACACCTGGGTTGCTTTGATGTTATAGCAGTTGTAAATAATGGTGCTACAAAGAGGGGCTGGTGCAGTGGCTCCTGGTAGAGTACTTCCCAGGCTTGCATGAAGACTTGAGTTCATACCCCTGCACCATGTACACAACTGTGTGTTGGAAAAACGAGAATCAGGTGAAAATATAAAATTGTTTCGCTCTCTCAAGAAAAGATTAGTGCTGGGGCTGGAGCGGTGGCTCAGTGGTTTCGGCGCTTGCCTGGCAAGCACGAGGACCCGGGTTCAAACCCCAGCACCACGTACACAACTTGAGTGTTGGAGCAACTAAGGCCATGTGAAAAACTAAATAAAGTTGTTTCTCTGTTTCTCTCTCACTGTCCCTCTCTCTTAAAAAAATAAGAAAAGATTAGTGCTATAAAGAAAGACTCTGTTTGCAGTTCTTCAGTGGTATGTACCAAGAAGTGGTTACTGGATCATATAATTCTTAAGTTTTTAAGGAATTGCTATACTGTTTTCCTTTATTTCAGCAATAGTGTGCAAGTGTTTGTTACTCCACACACATCCTAGCCAACATATTTTGTTTACTTGATAGTAACCATTCCAGTGGGTGTGTGAGGGTGTTTTGTAGTTTTGATTTGCATTTTCCCTAATGATTAGTAATGTTTAGTGTCTTTATGTTCTTACTAGCCATTTGTATATCTTTGGGAAAACATCTGTTCAATAACTTTTGCAGTTTGGACCTAATTTGCTTTTTGTTGAGATTTAGACATTCTCTGGTTATTCTGTTTTCGGATGTGATTTGCAAATATTTTCTTCTATTCAATGAACTATCTTTTAATTTTGGTTTTTGATGTACATTGAAGTTCAGTTTTTTTCTGTTGTTGCCTGTGTTTTTGGTGTCATCTGAATTCCATTGTCATGACATTTTGCAAATCAATACTTTTGTTGTTTTGGTGCTGAAGATTTAACCCAGGACCTTGTGTATGCCTAATCATAACCACTGAACTGAACCCCCAGCCACTGTACTTAGAGTAATAGCTCTTAATGCACATAACCAGAGTATACAACTGTTGCCTGTTTATTCAGAATGCTTAGCTTAGTGAGACACTTTTTTTTTTTTTTAAGGTGGGGGGAATGAGAAAGAACCAAGTTTATTTATTTTTTTCATTTGGCTTTTGTTTCTTTGACACTTAGTTTATGTGTGGTGCTGGGGTTTGAACCCAGGTCTTCGAGCATGCTAGGCAAGTGCTCCAACTGCTGAGCCATCAGGGCTCTAGCCCATTAGTGAGACTCTTAATTTGTCTTTAAAAGTTTAGAACTCTAGATCCTTTTTGAGGTTAACCTTGAATTTTTGAAATGGTCTTGTTATTTAAAGCTTCATAAGGTAAGAGTGATATGAATTATGTATTTGGTTGACTTCTGTTTTGGGGATCAAACCTAGGGCTTTGTGCATCTTAGACAAATACTGAACTACATCCCAGCCATTGTGTTTGGTTAGAGTGCTGATTTAAACTATGTAGATTTTTATCTTAACTGGCTAATACTAGAGCTCTTGAAATGCTGACAGTTTGGTCATTGAAGATAATAAGATACAGTAAAAATTTGATCTAGCACACGGAACCAGGAGAGATGAATTAGGATTTATTATACCTGATGGTTTGGCTCAGAAACTGAAAGCTATCCTTGGTTGTAGATTAGTTAATGATCACGTGGAAAAAGCCTTTCTTTTTCTTTTTTTAAAGAGAATCATTTTTTATTTATTTTTTCATCTGTTTTTTTTTTTTGTTTGTTTGTTTGTTTTTCCAACACTTAGTTGTGTCTGTGGTGCTGGGTTTCGAACTCAGTTCCGTGCAATGCCAGGCAAGTGCTGTAACCAGGGAGCCAACTCCAGCCCTTGTAAAAAAATTTAATGTTTGTTGTGAGATATAGCGCGAATACTAGGTTAGGGTGATTGTGCTTATATAAGTAGATTGTTTTCCTTAGTTTGATCCATTTTTTTTCTTTTCTCAGACACTTTTTTTTTTTTTTTTTTAAGAGAAAGGGACAGAGAGAGAGAATCAACTTTATTTAGTTTTTCATGTGGTCTTCGTTACTCCAAGACTTTGTTGTGTACGTGGTGCTGGGGTTTGAACTCACGTACTCGCGCATGCAAGGCAAGCGCCACAACCACTGAGCCACCGCTCCAGCCCCTGTAGTTCTTTTTTTTTAACTAAGGAGTTTAGAAATACTTGGTGTTGTTTCCTTTCCTTTTTGAAGTACCCACATAGTAGTAAAAACATTTACTCGAGAAAATCAGTTTTTAGATTGGGAAAGGGCAAGTTATCTCTACATTGACAGGATATGGGAAAAGATATATAAGGAAGTAAATTATGGATAATTGATTTTTAAAACTGACATTGGACTATATACAATTGCAGAGGTCCACTTATGGAGATTTTATTGTGGATTCGTAACAGTCTGAAGAAACTCAGCCTAGAAATACCATTCCCCTACCTTGCCCCCTAACAAAAAAAAAAGATTGTATACGTATATACACGTTGTAGAGTACTTTCCTAGTATGTCTGAGGCCCTGGCTTTGATACCCAGCTATATTGTGAATGTAGGTAATGGTTTGTTTTGTCATTTATCATAAAGTGGAAATGTATCTATTGTAAAAATTTTTTCAACATGGATACATACACAAACATGGCACCATTTTGCATTCTAAAATGTACATGTAAAAATGCACTATGTAGATTAAGCATGTGCATAGTGTAATTACTACTAATGTGCAAATTTTTTTTTAAGAGAGAAGGGACAGTGAGAGAGAGAGAAACAATTTTATTTAGTTTTTCATGCAGCATTCATTGCTGTGAGACTTTGTATGTGCATGTTAGGCAAGTGCCGTAACCGCTGAGCCACCACTGCAGCCCTGTACCTGCGAATTTGATAGTTTTTTAAAATGCATTTTTGGTTTTAGTTTTAGCTCTGGTTGAAATTCCTTTTTGGAAAGAGTCCTTGTTTTTCTTTGTAATATAGGACCTATACAAATGGATGTAACAAATGATTCCTAAGGTATAAGAAGACTTGTCAGTTTAGCATCCATACTGTCTGCTTGGTTTTTTATTATGTCTTCTGTATGAATTCAGTTTGGTATTAATCTAAAAGGTCAATTGTAAGGATTTTACAGAAGCTGAAAGTTAACCCCTAGATTAGGTTAAGCAAGGGGGAAATAATCACCCATGCTGTAAAAGTAGAATTGTTGATTATTCTGTTTGGTTGTAGCTTCAAATTGGAAATGAAAGATTCATTGAGTGTCTGCTGAAAAGGTGGTGACTTCTAAGTGGTATAAATCAAAATTTGAAAACGTGCATCTTTGTGGTTATAGTCAAACTGAAAAGGATGAGTAAAATTTTTGAATGATAAGTGGCTTTGACTCTTAGCATCAGTCTTTGTCTTTGAGAAATTTAAAACTGAATATTGAATCCATTTGGACCATATGAA
The DNA here is from genome assembly GCA_004027875.1 of Aplodontia rufa. Classification (NCBI taxonomy): domain Eukaryota; kingdom Metazoa; phylum Chordata; class Mammalia; order Rodentia; family Aplodontiidae; genus Aplodontia; species Aplodontia rufa. The sequence goes on along the minus strand of PVKS010004276.1, from coordinate 39,840 downwards.
ATTGCTGTTTTTGTAGGTCAAGTAGTTGAATGTCAGTGAGATCAAATGGGTCTATGTACTTACTACTTTGTTATGTTATTTTCCTGGCTTCTCATTTGAATGTTTCATTCAGCTCAGTATTTACGGTATCAAGCACTATGGGAAGTACTTGAAATCTTCCTCTTCAGCCTTCTGAGTCACTAGGATTACAGGTGTGTGCCACACAATGTCTAGTCAGATTTGTGTTTTTAAAGGAAGAGATTGGTAGACATAGAAAGTGAAACTTAACTAATGTCCAAAGAGGCCAGTTAAAAGACAACTATAGAGGTGTTGGAGCAGTGGGTGGCTCAGCAGTTAATGGTGCTTGCCTGGAATGTAACAAGATGCGAGTTCAAACCACAGCACTACAACGCAGTGTCAGAGCAATGAAAGCCAAATGAAAAACTAAATAAAGTTGATTCTTTGTCTCTCTGAAAAAAAAAAAGATTATAGAAATGTTCATAAGTTCACTGCTTGAGCCAGGTGGTAACATTGCACTGGACTGTTTTTTTTAACACTAAGACTTGCAGTGGTTGAGCCAGGCACTGTGTCACATTCCTGTAATCCAAGTAGCTCAGGAGGCTCAGGCAGGAGGATCACAAGTTCAAAGCCAGCTTCAGCAACCTAGCAAGGCCCTGTCTCAAAAAATTAAAACTGGCTGGGTGTGTGACTTAGTGGCTAAGCACCCCTGGGTTCAATCCCTGGTACAAAAAAAAAAAAGAAAAGAAAAGAAATTGCCATAGTTGAACACTCCTTCCTTAAATTCTCCACTTTGAATTTCTTCGACTACCCATTCTTCCTGTTTCCTACATATTTAGCATAACTGTCCTTAAGTTGTTGTTGCTTGAGTCCCTTTTTCATACTGTGATCTCTTCCAGTTCTGTTGTATATTAATCTTAAGACTTCTTCAACTGTGGCTGCTTTGCTGTATCACCACTCTTTCTGTATACATAAAATTGAATTCATTCTCTTCTAAAACCTTTTCTTTCCTCTCAGTGAATTGGCATTAGCCTATTTCATTATTAGATTATATTGATTCATCCTCCTAGTGTCTCACTCCCCCCCCATCTCTAATAGTCTTAGTTTCTTTGCAGTAATGTTTATTGGACTTGATGCAACCTCTTTCTTTTCAGTTGCCTGGAGGAATCATTACTAATATTTAGTGTAATAACTTCAGATTCCTTCAGTGGCCTTCCTTCACCTATATATTTAAATAATAACCTTTCTCTTAATAAGCCTTTTTGGTCTGTCCTGAAGTGTTGTTGTTCTAAATCTTGCATTCTTGGTAACTTCATTCCTTACTAAAGTACTTACCCCTAAAGCATGGATCCAGTTAACCTTTTGTATAAAGGGCAAGATAGTAAATATTTCAGGCCTTATGAACTAAAGGGTTTCTCTGTTGCAGCTATTTCAATTCTTGATTTTGCCTTGTAGCTCCAGAGTAGCCATGGATGACAGTGAGTGTAGCAGTGTTCCAATAAAAGTTAAAAAAAAAAATTTTTTTTTTTTAAAGAGAGGACAGAGAGGGGTTGGGGATTTAGCTCAGTGGCAGAGCACTTACCTAGCATGCGCAAGGCCCCGAGTTCGGTCCTCAGCCCTGAAAAACCAAACCAAATAAAAAGAGGACAGAGAGAAACAATTTTTAGTTTTTCATGCGGCTGTCGTTGCTCCAAGGCCTTTGTGTATGTGGTGCTGCAGTTTGAACTTGGCGTACTTGCGTATGCCAGGCCAGCGCCATAACTGCCGAGCCACCACTCCAGTCCCAAAAGTTAATTTTTAAAAATAGGCAATGAATAGACCCAGTTTGCTGACTTGTTCTCTGGCTTACATGTACCATCTTGGTGGGGGTTTTTTTGTTTAGTTTTGTTTGTCTTGGTACTGGGGTGTTGAACCCAGGGGTGCTTTACCACTGAGACACATCCCCAGTAGTTTCTATTTTTTGATGTAGGGTCTCATTACTTGCAGAGGCTGACCCTGAACTTTCTGATCTCTTGCCACAGCCTCCTGAGTCGCTGGGATTACAGGTGTGCACCACTGCACCTGGCAGTACCATTAATCTTTATTCATTATTTTGCTTCTACATTAAAGAACACAGCCTCCTAGCAAAGCTGCCTGCTGACTATGACTAAGTTCACTGGGCAGACTTGAATCTATAACCCAAGCCCTTAAACGGCAATATTAATTTGTTTGCAGTGCAGGGAATTGAATGCAATGCTTGCCGACGCTAGAGAAGTATTTTACCACTGAGCTATACTCCTAGCCCCTAGTATTTTTGTTGTTGTTTGGGTTTTTAAAGAGGGGGACAGTGAGAGAGAATCAGTTTTTGTTTAGTTTTTCATGTGGCCTTTGTTGTTCTGACACTATGTTGTGTACCTGGTGCTGGAGTTCAAACTCACTGTACTCGCACCTGTCAGGCAAGTGCTGTAACCGCTTTTTTTTTTTTTTTTTTATAATAATGGAAAAGGGAGGGCTGGAGCAGTGGCTCAGTGGTTTCGGCGCTTGCCAGGACAAGCACGAGGACCCGGGTTCAAACCCCAGCACCACGTGCATAACTGAGTGTTGGAGCAACTAAGGCCATGTGAAAAACTAAAGTTGTTTCTCTCTTTCTCTGTCAAAAAAAATAATAATAATGAAAAAGGGAGAGAGGGACAGTGAGAATCAATTTTATTTAGTTTTTTGTCCGGTCTTCGTTGCTCTGATTCTTAGTTGCGTACGTGTGCTAGGATTTGAAACCCTTGTCCTTGCACATGCCCAACATGTGCTGTGACCACTGAGCCCCTTTATATACCTTTTCTTTCTGTTCATAACTTCGTTTGAATTTCTTGGAAACTTAAATTTTGTTCAAGGAAGGGTGGGATAAAGCATTTGCCTGGCAAGCCTGAGGCCCTGGATTTCTTCCCCTTTGAGCAAATAAAGTAGCCAGTAATCATAGAAGTAATTTTAAATAACAGGAAAGGAAGTTGGATTCATTTTCAGCTTATTTCTTGGTTAGTAGATACGCTGGCCTATAGCTAGTTTTTTAACTATGAATGCCAGGCAAGTGCTGTGACTACTCAGAAACCACTCCAGCCCTTTCCTCAAGACCATTTAAGCAGGTTCTCATTAAGTTGCTTTGGGCCTTACATAGCTAGGTTGCTGAGGCTGATTTTGAACTTTTCCCACATCAGAAGTCATAATCAAATTCACCACTCCAGAGCCTACATTTGACTTGGTACAGTTTTCTTAGCAGAAATTATTTAAAGATTTTGTAGCATTTGAGTAAAACCTTAAGTTGGGATAAAGGGTATGTGCCACCATTCTTGGCCTTAGTTTTGATTTTGTAGGACTTGGGGAAGGAGAGTAAGTCTACTGTTTCCTTCCCCTGTCCATATACATATGACAAAATTTTAGATCTATACATTTCGTTTCTCTTAAACCTGAAGGGGGGGGCCAGAGCGGTAGCTCAGAGGTTGCGGTGCTTGCCTGACATGCGCACGTTCACAGGTTCAAGCCCCAGCACTGCATACACAATGAAGTGCAACAGAGGCCACATTAAAAACTAAATTTAATTTGATTCTCTCCCCCTCTTTCTAAAAAAAAGGGGAGGCGGGGATCCAGATGCAACTCAGTGGTAGTGCATCCCAGTATCTCCCCCCAGAAAAAGAAAAAGAATTATAGGAAGACATAAATGCTTTCTCTGGGGGGAGGAGTGGTGGTGGCTCAATAGTTGAAGTGCTTGCCTGGTGTGCTCAGGACCTGAGTTCAAACCCCAGAACCACGTAAACAATGAAGTGTCTGAGAAACAAATCAGATGATAAAATAAAATTGATTCTCTAAATCTCTCACTCCCTTTCTTAAAAAATAAAAATAAATGCTTTTTCTGAGTTTCATAGAATTGTTTTCAACTCTAGCCCAGCTGTAATTGACTCTAGGTTTTTTAGATTTAAAGTGAAAAAGCACAGTGAAGCTATTCATTAAAAGTTGTCATATAAAATAATTTTTTTTTCTTTTCAGAAATGGAATCTATTTGGAATTTACAGAAGCAAGGTAAGAATGCTTCGATTACCTTAAATGTTGGTACTAATGAGCGGTTTTTATACATTATTTTTGGATGGGAATAAAAGTATGAATAACGACCTACCAAATTTTGTATTTTTGTGTTACTTAATAACAGCAGTCAAAGGCTCTAGCTGCCATGTGAGGATTGTTAGGATAGGGTGACACTATAAGTAAAAAGAATATGTGAAAATACTTCTTAGCAACTGAACAAAGACCAATGAATTGTTTTTTTCCTCTCTGATTATGAAAGACCGAACAGTGGTTGATGGTGTGTAGTGTGTTTAGCATTCAAAACAAGAAGCCCTGGATTCAGTATCTGGAATTGCCACACACACCAAAAATAAAAGACTTTCACCCTCCTGTAACCAAGATGTGACCAGCAGGAAGGTAGAGAGAGTCCAGAATAATCCACATGTATATTATTTGGAATTTTCAAAAAAATTAAAATTGGTTATGCTAATTATTATATACCCTTCTCCCAAATGTGAGAATATAATAGATAATAAAATACATGAACAAAGAGTTTGGTTGGAGAACTAGTTCATTTATATATTGGATTTTCAGAACCTTGTAATGTGCCACTCCCCATCTAGACAATGTAAGTGAATTTCAGATGAATGTGAAATTCCTAGAATTTCAGTACTTTAAGGATGTAAAAGATTTCTCTCAAACTTATTTTTACACATTAAGAAACAGACCCACAGAGATAACTATATAAGTGAGAGGGTGGCAGGACTGAAATGTAGGCCCTCCAGTTTCTTAACGCTGCTCTAGCTTTGATCTCAAAAAAGTCTTGTTTCTTAAAAATAACAAGTTCTTAAATTATTTAGAATTGCTTTCTGTGCGCCTTCTTAAACACAACTGGAATAAAAAAAAAGTAGATTAGAAAATACATCTAAGGGGCTGCAGTGGTGGCTCAGTGGTTGGAGCACTTGCCTGGTAAATGCAAGGACCCAGGTTGAAACTCCAGTACCACATACACAGCTAAGTGTTGGAGAAACAAAGGCCAGAAAAGAAAATAGACCCTATAAATGTATACCTACCTTGTACTGTAAAATGACTTATTAGTTATTAAGAATGAACATTATCTTCGTGGTAGATTGCCAATGAGTGGGGTTTGGAATCCAGGAAAGGATATTATATAACTTCTGGACTAAACTAGATTATTAGTCTGAGATGAGCTTGAGTTCTTCCTATTTTTAGGGCATTTTAATTTTCCACTAGGTGACAAGTTTTATTGGTTTGGCTATTTTTACTAAAGCATGTGTATTTTGAAAAGTTCTTAGGGTAGTTAGAAGTAGTATATAACAAAAAATATTGCTTCTTCAAAAGCCAGGAACATTGGGGCTGGAGTGGTGGCTCGGCAGTTGTAGCCTTTGCCTGGCATGCGCAAATACTTGGGTTCAAATCCCAGTACCCACATACACAATTAGTGTCAGAGAGCAACGAAAGCCATGTGAAAAGCTCAACAAAAATTGACTTTTTGTGTGTGTGTGTGTGTCTCTGTCACTGTCCTCTTTAAAAAGAAAAAGGAACATTTAGCTAAAAAATGGGAATTTATTACTTTAGAATACCCCTGCAATCTTTGTCCAGACATTCTGGCAGTTGTACATTTTGAATCTAGAATGTCCATAAGCTTTTTATTTTATTTTTCTCCCTTTTCTTGCATTTGTCCATGTACTAGTGCTAGAGATTGAACAGAAGACCTTGCATACGCTACCACTTGCTGAGAACAAAAGCTGGTGATCCTGTGGAAAATAAGAAGGAATAAATGAGTAATGATTAGGACTAAATTAATAATTGTGTCAGACTACTTGAGGTTGAGGCTCTAGTGGTAGGTTTTACATAAACTGTTCTTTGTTGAATAATCCACAAAGGTTAAAATGAATTTTTTATTTCAGTTGCTAAAAATAACAAAAGGCAATAAACCCATTAATTAGTTTGTTTCTAGTGTGAAGATTATTGGTGACTTAAGCTTTATTCTTTGTCCACATAATTCAAATTTACTACTTTTGTAATCCATAGAAACACAGAAAGAAAACTTCTATTAAATGAACTGAACCAGCCAGGCATGGTGGCACATGCCTGTAATCATAGTGACTGTGGAGGCTGAGGCAGAAGGATCACAAGTTCTGAGCCAGCCTTAGTAAATTAACAAGGCCCTGAGTATCTCAGACTGTTTCCAAACAAACAAAACAGGCTGGGGATGTGTATCAGTGGTTATGTACAGTAGGTTTAATCCCCAGTACCAAAGAGTAAATTACAAAATGGACTCAACTGTTGCTGGTCTGTAGAAATTGAGGTTGTCACTGGTTAGAGGACCCTGTTGCAGGAATCTCTTGGCGTTCCAAAACAACTACATTTTCAGTTACAAAACTGGATTGCATGTGTATTTACAAAGTAGAATAACTTTTAAATAGGAGGAGGCAATTTAAGTGATGATTACTTGCTTTTTATTTGGGGATTTCATTTCTTACTTTTACCTATATTTTTGACCTTCCCTCTAGATCCCAAAAGGATAATCACTTACAATGAAGCCATGGATAGTCCAGATCAATGAAGGACCAGACTGCCTGTTCGTAACCTTTGTGCAGCATTAGAGCCACCGTTCATGGGGGACACAAGGCTTTTATGCTCCTAGATCTTCAACGCAGCAGAGGAACCATAAGTAGAATCACAGGATAATATATACAAATATATATATATACATATATATGTATATATATAGTTATTTAAAAAAAAGGCAACTGAAAGTAATTAGACTTCTTAAGGAATCAAATTTATTTCAAGAGACTACACATGGTTATTTAATCTCCGGTACTGAATAGTTTTTTTGTTTTTTTGTTTTTTTCATTTATTAGTTTTTGTTTTTTAAGTGTGAATGCAAGTGATTAATGAATACAGACTTACAAGTGTGGTTCTAAAGTTCCTGCTGTCATCAACTTGGGCAACAAATGACCCACTGGAAAGGCAAATCCTCTTAAAAGATCTCTGTATCTTGTTCTGTGACTAAAGTGATACACTAATCACGGGGAACCCAGAATGATTCAACATTTTCCCCTATTCCTCCCTTGATATTTTGGTTTTACATTAAGCCCTGCGAGAATGCTGGATAAATGCCTTGAAGTTTGCAGGGGTGTATTTTTTTAGCAAATATGATTTGCATGTCTTGCCAGGAGTTTAAAAAGCCTCTGTGGGGTATTGGGGAAATATTTTTCTTTCCTTTTGTTTTTTGTGGGGTGGGGATAGGGGAGGGCATTGAAATTTTACAATTCTGGAATAGTTGGTGGGTACATAGTTAACTTGCTTTGGTTACATGTTGGACATTAACAACTGAAGAATCCATGAGTGTCATTGAAAGAAAAGTTGCAGAACAAGCAATTGGCTTAGATATTTGGGAGGGGGGAGATCCTGTGCCCATATATTAATGTAATTGTATAACTGGGAGCAAAAATATATTCTGCTTTTCAACTGTAGGTGCTCCAGACTTGCTCTCTGTCACTAACACTAAATGTGCAGTTTTCCTTGTTTTTCATCAAGCATCTAAGAGAAACTTGTATACCTTTCTGTAAGTTCTCTTTGATTTCTCAGCAAAATGTAATAGGGGAAGGAAAAAAGCCCATGAAAACTAAAACTTTTCAAGTTTTTAGCCAGTAAAGAGGTAATAATCCCTGCTTATAGAAGGTGTACTTTCATGCAAATTATACTTCTGAGCTTATTAGCTTCTAATTGTATCTTAGTAAATATATTTTATTATTAGAGCAAAATGGGTTTTTAAGGAAAATAATGTGAAATTCTGAAAGTTTTCTTTTGGGCAGAGAAGAGTATTAGCCCTGTCTTGTCATCACATTGCCATCCTGTTGCACTGCAGCTTGTGTATAGCATGCTAAAATAAATTTTTTTTGTGTGTGTGTGCAGAAACTAAGGGTCCAATTTAACATTGATGTTAGTGGCATAATGACAAGTTCTCTGGCCTGACATAACATAAAATCCCACACACACACCTCCCCCCCCCCCTCTCTCTCACACACACACAGAGAAATTAGTATATCCATGTATGTCAAGTACAGGTTAAAATAGCAGGGCATTTATATAGAGTTATTATCCTCTGATAAAAGTAAGCTGAATCCCCTGAGGGTGTCTAGGGAGAAAGGAACTTTTTTTTTCTTTTTTCTCTCTACCCCTTTGCTTAAGAAGAAATGTCCAGTTTTGAGTGACTGTAGTATGGATGGGTTTTCTTGTTTTGTTGATTATTTGAGGCTTTTAACAAGTAGTTAATGAAAAACAGCTGTTGGACTCAATGTAGAGTAAATATCTTTTTAGTCTGGATTTCTGCCCTGCTTAGGATTTTTAAAAGTATAAGCATGGATTGCCAATTCCACTTGATGTAAACAAAACTTTTTATACATAATATATATATATAATAACTTATTGTATCAGTCCAGGTTCAGAAACTTGTGGTAGGCCAGTTCCAGCTAGTTTCATTTCACCTGTAAACTGTATCACTTTTACTGATATTGTAATTTTCAAATGTATAATATGTTTACAGATGTGTGCCCTGCATTTAGTCTGCCTTGTTCCTATTTTGATTTTTGTTGAGTCTCCTGCCTGCTTGCCAAAAGCTTGGATGCTTCAGGCCCATGTACAATTGAAAGCAGAGGCATCCTTGAGCTTTAAAGCATTGAACAAACTGGAAAATGCAACATATCACATACTGAAGTGAAAAAGTCTGTGTTTTGTGTTTTTTTTTTTAATAAAAATTTTCAAAAAGTTTAAAAAAAAACGATAAAAGGTTGATTAAAGAAAAAAAAGGCTCCAGTTTGTTTTACAGGTTTTAAAGTTCTGCTGTGTGTTCAATTGCCTTGTGTAACCACTTGTCGCCTTAGGGCCCTCACCCCATATCCCCTTTTTAAATGTCCACTTGCTTGCCTGGAATTTTTAAGAGTTCTGTCTCACAATTCACAAACTTTCTGGGTTTGTGATATATAGAGTTTGAACATATTCAAAAGGAAAATAAAAACAGCCCCCTTGGAATCAACTATTAAATACTTTTAGAAAAGTCTTTCTTAATTCCCTTCTGGATCCCTCAGGCCTCTGTGTTCAGAGAAGCTAAAGAGAATGTAACCCTTCTGTTTGTCCAAAGCGTTTTTTTTTTGTTTTTGTTTTTGTTTTTGTTTTTTTGAGAGTTTCACTTCTAAATGAAACAATGCAACATTTCACTTTGATTTCTTAACTAAAATTTTCCTGGTTAGAGGTATATAGTAGTTAGGAATGTCAGCTTTCTGGGAACCCTAGTTGCCCCATCATATTAACTGTCAGTATTTTTGGGCATTGGGTTAATGGACTTAATTGCCTAGGTACAAGCAGGACTTTGGGACGGATTCTCCTTTGTGCTGTTTGGTTACACTTAACTCTCTACTTGTTGCAATCTTTCTCCTTAGGTCCTCACACAATTCCTTACAGAGCACTTATTAAAAAAAAAAATCTGAAGATCTGTTTTCTGATTATTTTTGTGTAAGCTTCTAAACTTCAGCTGTGATTGATTTAGCACATTTAAATAACAATGTTATTGTTCATTATAAAGAATTTTCCTTCAACTCAGAGTATTAGTACTGTAGCATAAACCAAATACAGTCTAGAGGGAATTTTTAACATCCCTCCATTAAAAAGACTGAAAAAGTTGTGTGCGTGTGTGCATGTTTATGTGTGTTGGGTGCTTGTGTGTGATGGAAGGATGGAGATACTAAAAATGAGTGAATGTAAGACATAGTATTCAGAATGAAACTTGTATTTATTTTGTGCCATTTGTTTTCATTATACAGAAAAAAGTCAGGTGGTTTAAATCCTAAAAAGGGTAGTATTTGAAAAATGGCACTAAGAATGAAAATCATGACCTATTTTTTTAATAGCTATGAAGATACTAATTGTGGGTAAAGATTTTTTTTTTAAGATTTGTGTTGATTGTAGGCTCTTGTGTCACATGCCACTCTTGTGTAGATGTCTTGAATAATTCCCCTATCCCACAAAAGACAGGGTGTGTTTATCTTTCTTTTCATTCACCCCTACTTTGCTGAACTGAAGTTAATTGCATAGCTTTTCCTCTAATCTTAGTAATGAACCTTCAACATAAAGTGTATTTTACACTGTTACACCATCTGTAGTAGCCCTTCCTCCTCGCCTGCTTTCTAGGAGGGGCTAGCCAATAACTAATGATTTGTTAATGACAGGTGTTTTTTTCCCTTGAAAAAAAATGGTTAGAGTTTGTCTCCATTTTAGAATTTGGCTGTCCTCAAATCATTTGCATACTTCGACATCACTCAGAATCTGCAAAAACTACATAAAGGAAAAAGTGCTGCATTTTTTTTTCAAACAACAGTTTTTAGGGAAAATATGACAACCCTCGCGCTATTGGAATTGTCCACAATACAAAGTGTTTCTTCACAAAATGTGATATAGCAGCAGTTAGTTACATACTTGATTTTTAAGCTTGTTGCTAATTCACATCAGAGGCATCTAATTTTTCTTTTGTAATTGCAATTAAATTTTAAACAAGAAAGCCACTTAGTGTGAAATTGTTATGTAACAAGTGACCACAGGCCAAGAAATTAAAATAGGACTTTGCTCAATTTTAAATTCCACTAAACAAGGCTTTCTTCAGAGAAATAATTTAAAGTGTAATTTCCAAGGGTTATTTATGTATGTAGTTATGTCTCTGGACCACATCTTCAACAGCTGATCCCTCATATGTATGTGCTAACTGCAGGATTGATATATTGTAGTATATATATGTATTGGACAATTTTTACGGTAAGGCCTGTTGATGCTGCACCAGTCACAGTGGATTCTCATAACAGTGTTTTCTACTCTTGGATTTTTAAGGAAAGAGGGTAGGATTTGTTTTCCCCCTCCACTCCAAATATTGATAGTTGTTTATAAGGGCAGAGAACTAGACCAGAAGCATAAATAGCTGCTGAATTTGCCAGAGGCACATTAGTTCTTAAAGTCAATATTGCTTTTATTAATTGACAGCACTGGGATTCTTTTATGGTGAAAAAGATGGGCTTCTGCTTGAGTATTTTAAAAGGTTTCTTTTTAAATATCAGTCTGTTCAGATGTATGAGAACCAGAACCACCAGCAGGACTCCACTCACTGCTTTGCTGAATTTTAAATTCCACGTTTTGCTGCTCAAGAAAGTAGTTAAAGGATGCCAGCAATGGTTGAATAGAGTTTTAAGATTTCTCCACAATAAAAATACCCAGTGAAGCAAGAATTTTCTTTTACATTACTGGGAATGTTAAATTGCAGTTATGGGCTAGAAATTATGACACTGTCATCCTCAATGTGATGTGTGATGGGGTTGCTGATTCAAACTTAACTATCCATAAAATTTTGTTGTGTTCAGGGTTCTAAAGCCATTTTCTAATATTGCAGTATCCCTTTTCTACAGCCTACTAAAAACAGCTACAAATTTTATTTTCCAGTTTTAACTTCCACTATATGTCAAAGTTTTACTCTACAGACCAACAAATTAACTAGAGGTAAATTATATAGCTTTCATACACCCCTTTTTTTTCCCCTCAGGTGCTAATAAAGGCTTCAAAAATGGATACTGCTTTAGTAACATCTGCTTTGTTAAAACACATTTCTTTTGCTAGCTGTAAAGATTTGGTGTTAACAAAAGTGGTTTTAATATGTAAATATGAAAGATTGCCTTTAGTTTGTCCTTGATTGTCTATTGTCTTCATTTATTTTTTATAGAGGAGGATCCTTTTATGATCTTGAGTACATTTCCTTAGATATTGTTTAATTTTTTTAATGAAAATACAACTGTTTTCTGTCTTAGATTAATCCTGCTGCTGCTATGAAAAATTGAAAATCAAGAATGTGATGCACTTTTTACATTATACCATACATATACCATAGGTTGCTTTGATACCTTTTCTGTAGAACAGCCACTAACAAAAGTGAGTGAATTTTATAATTATCTTTAGGAGGGAATCAGTACAATTAATCCATAGTTAGTATTGGCTTATGAATGACAATTAACTTGGGAAGGTAAAAGATTTGCTTAATGTACACTTTCTGGCCTTAAAATGTCTTTTACTACTGAAAATATTTTGAATCTTAGTTTTGTTTCTGTCACTCCCTTTGCCTCAAAAAGAGGAATTGGGAAGAGTAATTTAAAGGAAACTAGTATCATTGGTTTGTTACCCATCTTGTAGAAAACAGTTGTCTGCTATATGAGTTGGGGACTTACTTTTTGTTCGTGTACAGAGGAGAAATAATGCTATCCTGAACCAGTCACATTTAGTTAGAAATCAAAACTTCCAACTGTTCTGCTTCTCTAGTATGTTTTTACTTAGCAAAGGTAAACAAATATAGTAGGAATGCTACTTGAAAAAGACAAAGAAATTCTCAAGCACATACCCAAACTTGAAGGAGATGGAACCCAAAATGATGCAGGGGAAACACCAAATGAGGTGGAGGAATATGATAAAGATGGGTGGTCCAAAGCTATCTGGTTAGGTTTTGATGTTGCCAATATTGCAGAGCCAAAATTTAATTTGCTTATTTAATATATTTGTTGGCCAGAGATCTATTTTTATATCAATGTGCCTTGCATGTATATTAAAATTTTTGGAAAGGCCATGTAGTAATGCCTGAGATAGTTGATGGTTCTTACCTCCTCACTAATTTTTATGCAGTATGAAATGCTCATTCTATTGCCCAACTGGTGCTCTCTGTTAAAAGTTATAGATCTTGTCAAACTGGAATTATTTTATAAACTGGGGATGTGATTTGCTCTTTTTTTTTTTTTAATTCTGTTAGTGGCTGTTCTGTAGTGGGAAATAGTAAAAGGATTCTTCACTTCTTTTCCTGTCCTCCTCAGCGCCTTCTTCAAGTAATGTGATGACACCATTTTATGTGTGCTTTGAAAAAAAGTTTCAGCTTGCTGTCTCTTTTAGTGTTATGAAAAGTGTTAAAAGCATTGTTTGCAAAGTGTAGGGAGATAATGGAGTCCAGATTAATTGGGGATTCTGTATGAGCTTTGATCCAAGTTATTGGCTCTTTCCAACTTTAAAAGTTTTTATTGTTAAAGCACCTTGCTTAGAAAATTTTAAATATTTATGTCTGCAACAATTGTCTCAAAATAATAAACTGTGCAATTCTGTCATTAAAAACAAAAAGGTCTGAACTCTCCCTAATGTGACTTGTTAGTTTCTCTGTATTTCCTGCCAGTGTAAATGTGAAAAGCTTTGCTTGCATTACGTTTTACAAATGCATTTTGCACACTCGAATTTTGCCGAAGCTCCGTGAAAAGGTTAGATCTAAGTAGATGAATAAAGCTATGCACATGTTTTGAAAGTTTAATTTGTGTGTCATTACCAAAAGTGACCTATCCTTATAACGTTGTTACTAAGTTTTTACTAAACTAAGATATTTTTACCATCTTTGGAAACATGGCTCAAAGTTATTCTCCGCTAGCTCATGAATGGACCTAGAAGAGAGGGAAATTGGCACCTGTATTAATAAAGTCAAGTTTAAACAAGAGCTTGACTTATATCTATTAAAGGGCTTTTCTTGAGACAGGGCAGTTTCATCCATTTATAAATCATTGGATGCTCTTACTGAATTTTGGTTTATTTTATGGAAAAGAAATGGGAAGTTATTCAAACTGAAATGAAGGAAGGACCTTTGCCACATGGAGCTCTGACAATTTATGGCTTAAGCCAGCTTTTGGCTTAAAGGTAGGATAGCTTTTCTTAGCTTTATTGCTTTAGCATAAATTTGGTTTACGGAATGATTGGTTTGAAATTAGAATCAATTGTTAAAGAACAAAGCAAAGATTGTTTTAAAGGTAATGTATGTCTTTATAAAAATTGCCCAAGCTGATTAGAACAAGTTTAGAAAACAGGCATGTTTGATTCAGTTGCTGCAGCTTGCATGTATTAAATAGCTTTACTTCACATGTGTGTAAATAAGGTTGTGTAGATGTACAGGCCAGGTCTTGTCGAATCATCTTTTAAATTTTTAATTTTTTTAGGACCTTTGTAGGAGAGGCTAATAAGCTTAAGTAGAAGATATTACAAATGGTATTTTCCCTATGCTCCTAAACGAAAAAGGAATATTTTCATTTTATAGCTTTTCCCATGTATAGAGAAGAAGGCTGGGTTACTTCTCTGTCATTAAGTGTGTGCTTAGAAGTATGTTGACTTTGAAAATGCAGCAAAACCCTCCTGTATCTTCATTGATAATTACTAGTCAAAACTTGAAAGGTGGCCCATAATGCATGGCCTTAACAGGAAGAAATGCCGGGGGTGTAGCAGGCAACATTGTAGACGGCTTTGGCTACTCTTCGGCATCTGTTCACATGTGTTCTGTCTTAGAACATAGGAGGAGCAAAGTAACTTCTGTCTTGTGTGCATAGGCACTTAGGAGCTGAATTACCTCTTAATTTGGGGGAGAGGATTATTAGTAGATTACAACTGTTAGAAGATGTTTTCCCTTCTCCCATTTCAGAAAACATTCTTCAATGTTTTGCCCAGGAAAAATAAAAAAAAGGTAGGTCTTTTCTAGGTTTAAGAACTGTGACCAGAAATTTAAACTGTTTGCTAAATGCTTAGGTATTTACTATAACCGTTTCTGATGTCATGGATTCTGAGGAAGGTTACGTGATAATCTTCCTTTATTGATGTCTTACTTAATGTTCAGTGTTTTAAAAATATACATTACAAACACTTTACAACCATACTCAGATTTACTTATTTTATCAGAAAAAAAACTTGAGAGATTTGTAGATCAAATTAAGAAACAATGAGTGTACATTGTTGAATAAAAATTTTAAAATTTCTGAGATGCTTGTGTTCTTTTGTGTGCTTTAGGTTTTTTGGTTTGTATTTTTTTAAAGTCTATGCTGAGAATTTAAGATTCTGACTGTAGTAATGCCTCCACCACTGCCCACCAACGGGTCAAATGTGCAGAGAATTTTGAGTCTCTAATGTACTATGGTCATGTATCTTTGTTTTTCTGGGTTTTTAATCAAAAAGGTTATTACATTGCTTAGAATTAGCATGTTTGTGGAAAAATCAGCTGTGAGAGAGCTGTCTTGCCATTTTGAGGACATTGAGCCTTATGTACTTTCAATTAAAATAAGAAGCCAAGGGCCTGGAGCTGTGGCTCTGTGGTTACAGCATTTGCCTGTCATGTGCAGGGATGCGGGTTCGAACCCCAGCACCACATTCACAACTATATGTTGGAGAAAAATGCCGGATGAAAATATAAATAAAATTGATTATTTCTTTCACTCTCTCCTGAAAAAAAATTAGTGAAAAATTGAAGTAAGCAGTTGAGCAACTAGAATGTTAAGCTGCCAATATTCTGGATTTTTTTATAACTTCATAGAAATATATGTCGGTAACACATTTTGAAACATTCCGTTAGCACTGATTTGTCACAAATTGGGAAAGTAGTGCTAAAGTCAAAAGAACGGAGAGAAACGGTGCATAAACTAGTTACTATATTGGCATAACATTTGGGTCAAATGCTTTATTGTTTCTTGAGATAGGAAATATTTCTCATTGACCTGGTATGTGACTTGAAAAGCCCCAAAAGGAACTTGGGTTTTATTGAAGCTTATCGTTAAAATTTTTCAGCCACTTAAGTGTGATTCATGTAAAGCATATAATATTCAGTCTACAATTTTTTTTTGTTTTTTTAAATGACATTTATTGTGGATTTCAACATCTAACACTTGGAAGCAATGTCAGAGCAGAACATAAAACTCATCCTAGAGTGCTTAGCAAGGTCTCATGCTTGAGGAATTCTCTTACTTGGAGCTTTTAATCCACTACTGTTGGATACGGCGGATCGATTGGATCTGGGATGTCTGGGCATGAGAACCCCATTCTCTCCAGTGTTTATAGTCTCCTCCATGATGGTCACATTCCAAGATATACTGATAACCACGATATCCAGGATACTGGTAGCAAACCCAGCTACAAAATTCCAAAGCACATTACATTATTAAAATTAGTTAGGAATCTGACAAACACCCCAAAATCTGAGCCTCTCAGAATGGTATAGGATGGGATGTAAAAGACTTAGGAAACAATAGCCATCCTTAATTTATCAGGTGTTTTGTAATCAGAGCTACAATTAAAAATTAAGCAAGGTTACAAGTAGTCAACGTAAATGCTTTCATAGAGGAATGTCTAGGGGAGAAAAATCTATCCTTAAGTAGTAGTTGGTAGAAAAAACTCGATTCAAAATAACTAGGCTGTGACCCCCAATACCAGTATGGTGCCATTGTCATGAAACATAAAACATTACCATTGATATATTATTAATAGCATACACAAGGCATTCACCTGCAGGAATGAATTTGAAATGAACTCCAACCCTGTTTTTATACTTACGCCCCGCATTGTATCTTCATGGAACCAACTTCATTGTTGAACCAACCCATGGCTTGCAAGGAGGGGTAGTCATCACAGATTTCCCACTGGCGTCCAATAAAGTTCTCTTTCTCAAAAATGATAATCTTAGACTCCTTATGATTCTGTTATCCAAAAGTTAAAAACTTTCAGTACCCTATTGTTAATGAGTATCATCTTGAATCTATAATTGCCATATATATTTTTTTCATACTGATTTTCTGATTTACAAAAAAACATCTCCAACCATAAAGATTAAGGTAAGATTAAGGGGCTGGAGTGGTGGTTCAGCAGTATCGTCGTTGGCTGGCATGCAATAGGACCCTGGTTCAAACCCTACCATAGAAGTGTTAGAGAAACAAAGGCCAGATGAGAAACTAAAGTTGATCCCCCCATCCATAATCCTGTTCAGTCCAATGTAAGTACATTTATAATGTCCAAATAATCAATACTATGGAACACTGAAAGACCAATGAAGATAAAACAGTAGAGGGAAAAAATGCTTAATAGCCTAATGTGGAAAAAGATGTTAATACAGGAAATCCCAATGCATGTGCATGTTCATGTGGGGACATGAGTACAGCACAAGTACTTAAAAGGCAGAGATAAACTTATATGAACTTTTACAAAAGTAAAACCCAAAAGACCTAGATGATGATGATGGAGTAATTGATTAGAAAGGTGTACCAAGGAATTGTACAGAGTAATGGAATTGTTCTGAATATGGCTAGGATGTTGGCTACAAGAGTGATACTTTTGAAAAAAATGTGTCGTGAGTGTACAATTAGATCTGTTCATTTACTGTATGTTATACCTTAAGGGTGAAATCAAAAAAGGTAAAATTGGACTGGAGTGGTAGCTCAGCGGTATCTCACTTGCCTGGCATGCATGAGGACATGGATTTGAACCCCCAGCACCACATACACAACGAAGTGTCAACAACGAAAGCCACATAAAAAGCCAAACGAAATTGATATTCTCCTCCCCCCCACCTCTCTGTCACTGTCGCTTAAAAAAAAATGAAATCACTTCCAGATACAGTTTTTTTTTTTTTTAGGTTTAGAGCTGTTTGTTAACCTTCACCAGTTGAATTTTAGTCTGACTTCGAACTGAAATTGGGAAATCACAACTATTTAATTATTTATTTATTTAGAAAAAATTATTTATTTATTTAGAAAATCATTTCAGTACATCTCCAAATGCCCTGCTTCAACTTGAAATCTTCCAGAGACTGTAAATGCAGCCAGATGCATTATTAATGCTTAATGATAGAAACAAGATTATTGTGAATCAGTGCAGATAAGACATACTAGAAGAGTTGTCTATTTGTTTCAACTTTTTGAAGGGTTGTTTAAGCATTTCCCTGTTTTTGCAATAAATTTAACTGGCAAGAATTTACTTGTAACTACAAAGTAAGTGCTTTCACTAAGTACTTTTGACTGGGCTTGAGTATGTACTTACTGCCACCCATACATTTGTTTACTTATTTATTTAGATATTGGGGATTGAATCAAACAGTACCACTGAGCTACATCTTCAGCCCTTTTTATTTCTTAGTTCGAGACAGGGTCTCATTAAATTGCCCAGGCTGACCTCAAACTTTAGATCCTCCTACTTCCGTCTCTGGAGTTGCTAGTATTACAGGAAGGTACCACCATGTTGTACCGGTGCCACCCCTTTTAAGGAAAATTAACACCAGAGGACAAAAATGGCTGATTTAAAGGGAGCGGTTTTATTCTTTTTTCTTTGTGACTTTTATCCTTGTTTCTGCCACATTCAGCATAATAAGAAGTAACTACTGTCAGTCTGTCCACACCTTCTCTCCCATCCCCATGCACAGAAATGGAAATTTCAGACTCACAGCTGAACAGATGGGGCGGAAGGACATGAGACGTTCAATGTGATAGGCATTGCTCCCGCTCCAGGCGTCCCAGCGAGGGTATTCTCCTCTCTCCAGGATAAACTGTTGCCCACAGAAGCTGGTATGCTCATAACCAATCCAGCTGTCAAAGAACAAGTAGTGGTGTTTGTTCATGGTATTTAAAGCCTATGTGACCTCAGGGAGAAGGCATCTTTCATTTAAATAAGTTTATAATGGAATAAAATATCAACGCAATCTCAATAGGGCCATACAAAGTAATAAATTTATCATAAGAGGTGGAAATGAACTGGCACTTACATTAAGAAGGTTTGTAAATGTAATATTTGTTTTGAGATTATCCAATGAGAAGATCTACTTCACTAGGCCCAGTAACGTGTATTAGCAAAGCAATCTTTCCTTTCCCTCCAAGTCACCTATTTATCTGGAGCTCTAGTTCCATGATCTAGTGACTGACTATAGTTTTGTCTTTAGCCAAACCCGCAGGCATCTTCCCAAGGAGGCAAAAGGATGAATAGGCAGCTGTTGAACAACTAAACTTGTTTCCTTGTTATTTTGTGGGTGATGTCTCCTGCTGGCCCATACTTATACCCTTATACCCTGAAAACACCCTAGCTCAGTTTTTCACAATTAGATAGATCTTGGTTACTCGTGATATCTTAAGATGATATTTTAGGATTGCCATTTTGGTGGCAGTTTGTGGAAGGCTGGCCATATGCAAAGTAAGTTCTGGCTAGGTCAAAGGAAAGTCCTCATGTATTTTCAGGCTGATGATAAGGGCCTGCCTGGGTCAGCCTGCTAAGAGTCAAAAAACAAAGGCAAGAGAATCTTCCGCAACAAGATTGAACATCAACAAGAAACTTTGTATGAGGCTAGAAACTGATACATATCTGGAGTTTTGGGTTGAGTTCTTTTTTATATGAAGAAATTCCCAAATGGTGTCTGTTCTGGGACACACTTAAGGCAAGTGTGGCATAAAGAGGCTGCTTTTTGACAGTTTCCTCCCTGTACCAATTTTCTGTAAGCTTGAAAAACACCAGGGGTCTGTGCCTATTCTGAGGGAATCTTAGGTAGCAGCATGTCAGCTCCAAAAACACAAGTCTTATTACTGTCACTGCCCCCACCTCCATTGTATATATTTCTCTAATTTTACTCCTCCACACAAATCTGTTACCAAGCCACTAAGAATCTGACATTCCTTCTAGCTTTTTAAATTTTTTTTTTAGAAAAGCAATTTTAGTTTTTTTTTCATGTGACTTTCATTCCACTGACACTTTGTTGTGTACGTGGTAGTGAGATTTGAACTCAAGTACTTGCACATGCGAGGCAAGCGCTGTAACCACTGACCCACTGCTCCAGCCTCCTCCTTCTAGCTGTTGGTTACTAAATTATGAATATAGTGATTTTTTTTTCTTTTTGAGATTACTCCAGAATGGAGGCCTCTCTCCAAGAAGTGATTTGTTTCTGGAGGACATTTTTCTTCTTCCATCCCTACCCGAGGGATGGATTCTACTGAGTTCCATACTCACGCGCCACATTCCACCTTGAGGGACCTGACATTATCAAAACTGCGCTCAGAGACATTTGGGCAGGAGCTGGTAAATTCCATCCTTTTGCCCTGGAAGTTCTCCTGGTCATAGATGGTTATCTGAAATGGGATTGAATGGGGCAAGAAATCTAAAACCTGGTACAGCAGGAAAAAGAGAGATTTAATATATCTAGCCCATATTCCATTACCAGCAGTAGCCCCAGCAGAAGCCCAGAATGCCTAATGAGGTGTCTTCCAGTATAGGCAGGATAGGAAACGGTTTGAATATTAAATTGGTAGTATTCACATGCTCAGGATAGGGCTAAGATATGAGGGGACTGGTTATCTTATTCCACAAAGCTCTCTGCATAAGTGTGGTCCAGAGATCAAAATTTTGGGATTCCCAGGAATTCCTTGTAGATTATTTCTTAGTTTTTCCAGTCACACATTAAAAACCTGAAATGTAAGGGGAGGGTTGTGATAAACATCTTTGATCCCTTCATCTAGAATTTGACTTTTGGACCTAGCCAGCCAGAGGACAATTCTGAAGCTGTGAACTGGCTTCAGAATTGACCCAAGGGACATGATGGGGGACAGGATAGGAAGTTCTGGGGAAGACTGAAGTCCTGATGATCAACCACTTCAGCCCATGGTTAACCATAGACTCAGGTTGAGAGTCAGAATACCTGGGTCCTATGACTTATTTAGGATCTGGTGGTAAATCTCTCTCCATTTACTGGTGCTAATTTTCTCCCTGGGCATTATCCCCTCTGGGCCATTCTATTTTGAGATGATTTCAGTGGGAAGAGAGTTGACCTAGGAAACTAGGTATGTCCCACACCCCTCATGGGCTTTCAGGGTCATCCTTCCTCTGTCCAAACAAGTGGCATTCTGAGAGATCCTTCAGTAGTGTCCAGATGTTGGGTGGACCCTTCGCTTACAGACTGGTGTTTTATTGAAAGGTCACCATCTGGATGATCAAATAGAGTCCTGATGGCTACTCTGTGGCAGCACCTCACCCTACTCTGTGGAATCCCTTGATTTTCCATGCATTAGGAGCAGGCTTACCTTCCATGGCTCTATGGACCCAGGCATAGGGTTGGTCTGAGCCATCTTAGTGGTTGGAAGGGTTTCTGGAAGACAGAACACATACCAGTGATATGGCTTCTGGGATGGGGGATAGGGAGGTGAAAAAACGGGAAAGGAGAGGAGACCAGAAGTCCAAGAGTCAGACTTTGGTTGGGATCCAAACTCTGCCACTCATTACCTGAGCCTCAGGTTTCCCATTGGTAAAGCTACAATGCAGAATTACTATAAGGATTAGAAGCAATAAAACACAAGCACATGGCCTCCTGATAAGTGTAGCTTTTGTCCTCTTGCTTGCCTCCAAGTGACAGCATTGCCACAGTCTCACATACTCCAATCTAGACTTCTTGGCAACCATCTACTGTAGACCCTTCATGCCACTGCTCTCGCATTGAGCAGCAGTGCCAGTATTTCCTCCACCCTCCCCACACCAACTCAGGAGCAGCCTGGGCTCTGAGCCTTCATCGTTTCACCTGTACCTGGCTCCCCACAGCACTTAAGCTGATTGCCTGGGCATGGCACCATTCCTCCTTGCTTCTCTAACTCTAAACATACCTGGTCTTCATCTTGCTGTATCAGAGACTTTCCTGCCTTCTCCAGCCTGCATCCATTTGCTTTCACCCTTTATCTTTAGCACTTATCACAGTACTGATCTGTGTTCCCATTGAATATGTCTCGGCTGAACATCGCAGTGGCAGGGTGATTGAGATAGCACCATGCCTAACCAGTGTTGTGATGGGGCAGGGATTTAAAAAGATGTATTGAACTTGACATTGGTGGCACAGGCCTGTAATCCCAGCTATTCAGGAGGCTGAGGTAGGAGGATGGCAAGCCTCAGCAAATTAGCAAGCCCCTGTGTCAAAATGAAAAATAAAAAGGGCTGAGGACATAGCTCAGTGGTAGAATCCCAGTACTGGGTTGGGGATGGGGAGACTTGTTGAAGGAAAATGAAAAAGAAAAGGATTTGCTAATAATAATTAACAACTTAATAGCTCACTATATGTCATAATATCAGACCCTGTTCTAAATGTTTTGCATGCATTAATGCATTTAATCTCAACAATCCCGTAAGGTAATTACTATCATTATTCCCATTCTGCAGATGAGGATCATGAGGTTTGGGAGACAAGATGGTAGGAGAAGAAAAGGAAGGAGAGGCAGGAGGAAGGTAGAAGGAACAAAAGGGGAGATGGAGAAGGGAGGAAACTGACTCTGGACAGACATTCATGGCCCTTCCCCCTGGCTGACATGGGGTCCAGGAACTAATGCATATAATCTCCGATATTTCTTTCTATTCTAAACCTCTGAATAAACACCTCCCAGCTCCTGCCTGCTATACCTTCTCCCTGTGCCCAGGAACCTGCTCATTTCTTGCTGACCTCTGCCCCTGTCATGGTTTCAGGGGAAGTGGTTTTTGTGGTATAGGTGACTCCTGGTGGGTGGCAAGAGAAGAAGGCCCAAGCCCAGAATCCCCCACTCTTCTTCAGCTACCCTTGAAGGCTCTGACCTGTGGACAGGAAAACCGGCCCCTCTCCTGTACGTTTCTTCAGGGGAGGGAGAAAAAGGCAAAGGCAAGGGCACCCTCAGGGGCTTACTCACCCAGCTCCCGCTGCACAGTCTGGGTCTCCATCTGTGCCACTTCCTCTGCAGTCCCCCTCTTTATAGCCCTGTGGCTGATGGTCAATAGCCTTGTCAGCACTCTGCTTTCCCTTTCCTTTTGTTTCCCCTGATCCCTAGAGGTTTGGTGGCTCAGCCCACTGGGCAGGGGTCACTCAGGCCTTTGTTTAAACTAGGGTTACTGAAGTCCAGAGAGGCCCCACTGGGCGAGGCTGGCTATCGCAGGCCTTGGCTGCTGTGGTCTTAGAGCAGTTGGGACTGAGGACAGGTCTCTGTAGTGAACCTGCCCTTCTCCTGGTTCTTCATGTCACCCCAGTACCTTTCTAAGACTTTTGGAGGTCCTGTCAGCCACATTGAAATACACCTTACTTCCATACAACTGTTCATTACTTGTTGCTAAAAAAAAAAAAAAATACGAAGGCTGGAAGTAGTTCAGCAGTTATGGTACCTGCCTGGCATGTGTGAGGACGCAAGTTTGAACTCCAGCACCACATACACAACAAAGTGTCTGAGCAATGAAAGCCACACGAAAAACTAAATAAAATTGATTCTCTCTCTCTCTCACTATCCCTATCTCTTAAAAAATATATATATATATACATATGTATTATATGAAAGGATTATTATCATTTCAAATGTTGAGAAAAAATGGTTTACTCTGTGTCTTGAAAATCTTTATTCTGGGGCTAGAGTAAGGCTCAATGGTTAGAGTGCTTGCCTGGCATGCGCAAGGACCTGGATTCAAACCCCACCACCACATACACAACTAAATGTCAGAGAAACAAAAATCAGATGAATAAATAAATTGATTTTCTCTCTCTTTTTTCTTCAAAAGAGAGAGGTACAGTGAGAGAGAGAGAATCAATTCCATTTAATTTTTCATGTTGTCTTTGTTGCTGTGACACTTTGTTGTGTACGTGGTGCTGGGGTTCAAACCTGGGTTCCCGTGCAAGCACTGAAACCACTGAGCCGCCACTCCAGCCCTCCCTCTCTCTCTTAAAAAATATCTTTATTGTTCTATAGCTACATATAACTACTAAAGCGGAATTAAATTAAATTACAGTTGGATTAGTGGATATGAGTCTCACTATAGCTATTTTATTAAATATTCATTTTACTATTGCAGTTTGCTCTTAAAAATTTGGAGCCAAGGGGGCTGGAGCAGTGGCTCAGCAGTATTGGTGCATGCCACACATGTGCAGGGACTCAGGTCGTACCCCAGCACTGCGTACACAACGAAGGGTCTGAGCAATAAAAGCCAAATGAAAAACTAAATAAAATTGATTCTCTCTTTCTCTCTCTCTCCCCCTCTCACTGTCCCTCTCTCTCTCTCTCTTTTTTTTAATAAGAGAGAGAGAGAGACAGAGAGAAACAATTTTTATTTAGTTTTTCACGAGACTTGGTTGTGTGCGTGGTGCTGGGGTTTGAACTGGTGTACTCGCGCATGCCATGCAAGCACTGCAACTGCTAAGCCACCGCTCCAGCCCCTGTCCCTCTCTTTAAAAAAAAAAGAAAATTTGGAGCCAAGGGCTGGTTGCTCAGTGGTTGGAGTGTGCCTGGCATGTGCAAGGCCCCAGGTTCAAACCCCCGCACCATATACACAACTAAGTGTCAGAGAAACAAAGCCTAGATGAAAAAATAAATAATCTTTAGGAAAAAAAATTGGAGCCAGTAAATTTTCTGAGGATATAAATACATAGTTTTAGGCCCACAGATATCTCACAGGCCTAAGGTACTACGTCTGTAGTACCCTAGAGAGTAAAATGACTTCTTCCTGGAAACTGAGGTACTTGATGAAGGTGGGCCTTGCCAGGATCCCCGAGGAGAAGATGTGTTGTCCAAGGTAACAGCTACTATGAAAAGCAACAGGGTGACGGTGTGAGGACTTTGAGCCAGGTAGATATGGGTTCAAATCCCAGCTCCCCTGGATGGATGACTTTAGGCACGTCATTCAGTCTCTCTTTCTCAACCTTAGGAAGAGAGATTATATGTAACTGACACACTGTAGGTCTATGATTACCCTACTCTCTTCCTGGTTTTGGACACTGTAGAAAATCTCACTGCAACTTGGAGAGACGAAGAAAGTTCTCCCAGTCCCTCTGCAATCATTCCAGATTGTGACTCAAGTTTCATTGGAGCCTCTTTTTTTCTCAGAACCAAAACTCGGCATGAGGTCTGGTATATGCGCGAGCATTCGCAGACGTGGGCAGAACATTCTAGGGATAAAAGTCTGAGGCTGAGAGTACAACCTCAAGGGTGTTTATTCTCACTTGATTAGCTGGTGATGTTCCACTGCTGGCTGGCAAGGGTCCGAGCTGCCTAAGGATGGCAGCAGTTCCACTGCCTGGTGGCTGTGCAAGGACACGAGGCACTGCTAGCTGTCTATGGCTAGTGGCTCTTCCTCTCTTTCCTTCTGTTCTTTCTTTTTTATCCTCCCCAGAACTGGGGTCATCAGGAAATATTTCTTTGATCATTTCTTCATTCATTCTTTAACTCCTGACCCAGGTAACACCTCAGTGTGCCCTCTTAGCATCCTAGATTTCTCCAGTTCTCACATTAATCAGGCAATAGAAATTTCTTTTCTTTCTTTCTTTTTTTTTTCTTTTTCTTTTTTGTACTGGTGATTGAACCCAGTTGCTTAACTACTGAGCTGCAACCTTGGCCCTTTTTTATTTTTTAAAATTTGAGACAGGGCCTCACTAAGTTGCTTAGGGTCTTGCTAAATTGCCAAGACTGACTTTGAACTTGCCATCCTCCTGCCTCAGCCTCCTGAGGACCTGGGATTATAGGCATGTGACACAACACCTGGCTAGAAATTTCTTTAGACACTAGAAATAATGGGCTCCAAAGAGAGGAAGTAAGGAACTTGAAGCTCAGGTATAGGAAAAAACTTTTATGCACATACACACATATTTAAATATATACATATATAAATATATATATATGTATGTGAATATTTATATATACATATATATTTAAATATGTGTGTGTGTGTGTGTATATATATATATATATATATATATGTATGTATGTATATAATGTTTTTCAGTACTGCATACTGATCCCAGAGGCATTTTACCACTGAACTACATTCCCAGTCTCTTTTATTTTTTATTTTGAGACCAGGTTTCACTAAATTGTTGAAGGTCTCGAGGCTGGCTTTCAACTTGTGATCCTCCTGTCTCAGCCTCCTGGGTAACTAGGATTACAGGCATGTGCCACTACATTGGGTTGAGAACATATTTTCTATTTAAGTTATTTTTGCTTAATGAGTTATGATTACTGGGGCTGGAGCAGTGGCTCAGTGGTTTTGGTGCTCGTCTGGCACACTTGAGGATGTGAGTTTGAACCCCTGCATCAGGTACACAACAAAGTGCTGGAGCAATTAAAATCACACGAAAAACTCAATAAAATTGATTCTCTCTTTCTCCCTCTTTAAAAAAAAGTTACTTCTTCCATTAGACCCCATGTTCTATGAAGTCAGGGGCCTCCATCTGTCTTGTTCATTGTTGTATCATCAGCTCTGAGCCTAACTCCTGGCGGATAAGTATTTTCCAATGAATGAGTGAATGAACAAATGAATGAATGAGTGAGGTTTGTGACTCTAGGCACAGAGGTAATTGTGGGATAATCCTTATTGCCAGGAGCACCCAGCACCCCAGCCACACCTGGCCTGCTTATGCTATGTTTGTGCTTAATATACTCTCGGTGTCTTATTTGGGAGCTCACATCTTGTTGCCTTATTGATACAGTGAAAACTAATTTGGCGAATTTTTTATTTTTGCAGAAAAATAGAGCTCTTATGACTGAAAAATCCAGACACATGCATGAAACTACTGTGGGGGAAATCAGCTATTGTGCAAACAACCTATAAATATCCATTTAAGCATTCCTAGAGTCATAAGCAGCCCTAGCTTGTTCTCCACGCTTTCCTAAATCATCTTATGTCCCAGAAGCTTGAGGTTCATCACATTTCCTGCACTAACCACAAAGTGTCCCAAATACGAATTTATTATGGGTTTGTTTTATATATGTGATGCTGGGGATTGAACTTAGGGGGCCCATTCATGCTAGGTAAGTGCTCTATGACTGTGACATCCTCAGATCAAGTCGTAGAGGACTTCCTCTTTGACATTGTCTAGAACTGTTGCTTCACCTGCCCCATGTTGATCATGGCCTTGGAGCTCCAGCCACCAGCCCCATCTGTTTCCTGGTAAGTTAGGGGAGAAGCCACTGAAGGAGTAGCAATTAAGGGAGTGATAGTTTTCGATCTCTTTTCTCATGCTGGGCGTGGATCTCTCCTGTTGTTCGTCTTTAATCACAATAGCTACAGCTCATTGGGCATCGACTATGATCCAGACAGTGACTTCCTAATCCTCCCAACAACTTCATGGAATGGATAGTTGTAATACCCATTTTGCAGTTGAGCAGACTGAGGTTCTGGGAGGCTAAGCTCCTGGTCAGGTAACCTAGCAGGGACTTCAATGCATGTCTGGCTCCAAAGCCCATATTCTTTCCTCTTTGGCAGGAAGTAGGATGGTAATTCCTACTTTATCCACTGCTGTCAGAAAGAGAAAGATAAAAGGTGGTTAGGGCAATGGTGGGAATTCAAAACTCAACAAATGGTAACTGTCATATTGGTGGTTCTCATAGAGACAAGTAGGAGCAAGCAGCAAAGGTTTTAGAAAAATTGTCAGATTAAAAAAAATCCTTCCTTCCATGCTAGGGATTGAACCCAAGGCCATGTGCATGCTAGTCACATGCCCCACCACTGAGCCATATCCTGTGCCACCATCAATATAGTTTTCTGAAATTTGTTGGGTACATGGATTGCAAACTATGTCTCAGTTCACACATTGAACACACAGGCAGTAAGGGAATTGTCTGTCTACTGGAATGAGCTATCAGGTTTAGGGATAATGAGTGATGTTAAGGGGAATGTGACAATTCCCGGGTATAACATAGAAGTCTAAACCTTGATTTCTTGACACTAGGGCTACATACCAAGAATGGTTAGTGCCACTCAATAGAATTTTACGGATGGCTTGGACCCCCTGGCATTGCCTCTGGGGGGTAGTGTTGGGGTGGGCAGGGAGTGAGGTCATGGGGCCAAGGAAGCCCTTGGACTCAGCACTTTATGCTGACAGCACAATGCGGCTGGCCAGGCAGCTGAGCAGCACTTCTGTTGTTTGGGAATAAGCAGGCTTGTTACAAAGCAAAGGGCCCAGTCAGCATTCAGCCAGTGTCTACCTCCCCAACAAGTGGCTGCCTCTGGGGGATCTTTTTACCCCTGTTTCTTTTCTACTTTTTTTTTTAAGAGAGAGGGAAAGTGAGAGGGAGAGAAAGAATCAATTTTTTATTTAGTTTTTCATGTGGCTTTCCTTGCTCCAAGACTTCGTTTGTGTACGTGGTGCTGGGGTTTGAACTTGTGTACTCGCGCATGCTGGGAAAGCACTGTAACTGCTGAGCCACTGCTCCAGCCCCTCTTTTCTACCTCTTTAACCTGGCAGGAGAGCTTGGGCCTGGTTGGGCCTGAAAAGGCAGCAGGGCAAGCGTTGGGGGAGAAGTTGGAAGGCATTTTGAGTCTCCAGCTCTTTCTAGCTCTTTCTGAGGTCGTCCAGTCCTCTACTTCCAGACCTATATGGCTGCCAACCTGCCCAGGAGTGCAGTTGTCCTAGGGGTCCAGTCTCCTGCTTCCTCTGTATGTAACTGGGTGGAGAGCATTTCAATTCAATTCAGTCTCACTGAATTTCCCAGTTCTGCAGCTTAAGTCATTTCCTCTCAGCTAGCAACCCTTGAAACTGTTAGAAAAAATAGGTATAAGGATGGAATTTGTTCTATTGAATAATGCTCAGTCCACTCACACTACAGCCAGGCAGTCCAATTCCATCTCATTTAGGATTACCAGAACGAACAAATGAAAATACTGGAGATACGCAGTTAAATCTGAACTTCAGATAAGCAATTAAAAAAATTTTTTTAGGATAAGTAAATCTCAAACATTTTTATTCTTTTTTAGTATAAAAAAGTCAAAAAGTCTTTTGACTTTTGGGCATCTTGCCTTTTATCTGTCAGCTCTAGTTTCCTTCTGCTATGGTCTGGAGCACCTGTGATGCCCCTCGGCCAATCAGTTTTTTTTTTTTTTTTGTCATTTGGAGAAGTGTGAAAAGTCACCACCTAGCCAGGTATGGTGGTACATACCTGTAATCCCAGCCACTCAGTAGGCTGAGGCAGGAGGATCACAAGTTTGAGACTTACTGAGTCCCTGACTCAAAATAAAAAGGTCTGGGGAGGGGCTGGAGTGGTGGCTCAGGGTTGCAGCACTTTCCTGGCATGAGTGAGGATGTGGGTTCAAACCCCAGCACCACGTACACGACAAAGTGTTGGAGCAATGAAAGCCACAAGAAAAACTAAATAAAATTTATTCTCTCTCTCTCTCTCTTCCTCTCAATTAAAAAAAAAAAAACAAACAGCCTGGGGATGTAGTTCAGTGATAGAGCACCCTTAGGTTCAATCCCTAGTACTACCAAAAAAACATTTTTTTTCACCACCTTCAGGAAGTCTTTTCCTTGACTTACCCAGGCCCACCAGCCACTTTACAATGTCCTGTAACGAGAAGAAGGGAAGAGAACTGATATATTTTTAAGTGTTTTCCCAAATGCTATCTTATTTAATTTTCCTATATAACCCTGTGAGCTATGCTTAGTTCCCCATTTTACAGTTGTGAAGACGGACGTTGTTCAGCTGAGGTCACACAGCTAGCAATTGGCCGAGTCATATTACTGTTGAAAACTATTCCCATAGGAATGATTGACCCTGTTCCTCATCTTCATCTTATTGCCTTCCATTTGAGACAGTACTTTTTACCCTTGACTTGCATGGGCAAATATTAGTCTTAGGGAGGAGTCATAAAAACAACTTTACTTTCATCTCCTCTGCCTATTTATTTATTTATTTTCATTGGGACTAATTTCTCTCCCTTGCTTTGGATGTAAACTTGGGTCATATCAGGGATTTTTCTGACAACTTGTCGGTAATAAAAAGTTGGAGGGTTTACTTTTTAATTTTATTTTAGAGAATCCATTTTATTTAGCTTTTTGTGCGGCTTTTGTTGCTCAGACACTTCATTTTGTACGTGTTGCTGGGGTTTGAACTTTCGTACTCACGCATGCCAGGCAGGTGCTATAACCGCTGAGCCACCACTCCAGTCCTATTTTTTACTTTTTTAAAGAGAGAAGGAGAGAGAGGGAGAGAGAAAGAGAACCAATTTTTATTTACTTTTTCATCTAGTTTTAGTTTTTCCAACATTTAGTTGTGTAATGTGGTGCAGGGGTTTGAACCCAGCTCCTCACACGTGCCAGGCAAGCACTCTACTGCTGTGCCACCACTCCAGCCCCTGGATGGTTACTTTAAATCACAAAAGATAATCTCAATTTAATTAATTAATTAATTCTTAAGGTGCTGGAAATTGAACCCAGGGCCTTTATGCAAACTAGGCAAGAGCTGTACCTCTCAGCTACACCCAAAGCCCACATCTTTTTGAAGAGACAGGTACTTGGGGCTGGAGCAGTGGCTCCCTACACACCCAGCAGGTGACCTTGCAACCCGTTTTATCAGGCATGGATTTCCTCAATGTCCTGCCCCTGGAAACTACAATGACTAAAATAGTATCTCACCTCATTTCTCCAGTCCCAGATGACCATCACTTTCTCTCCTGTATTACATACTGTCCTACTGTCTCAGGAATTTCATTTAGTCCATTAGCCTCCGCTTATCTAGTATTTTAAAAAGTAATTTCTTCCAGGCATGGTGGCACACTCCTGTAATCCTAGCTACTTGGGAGGCTGAAGCAGGAGGATTTCAAGTTTGAAGCTAGTCTGGGCAATTTAGAGAGAACCTGTCTAAAAATAAGATAAAAAGAGCTGGGCTACTCAGTGGTAGAGTACTTGCCTATGTGCAAGGTGCTGTTCAGTCCCCAGTAACACACACGCACACACGCACACACACACACAGAGGAAATTCCTATACTTTATTGCAAAATTTTATGTAACTTAAGAAGTTAACTATTCTTATATAATTTTTTGTGTATAAAAGGTAAAGGATACAATATTTTTAAAAGCCCAGCAGCCTGATCCCTAGAATTTATTATTTTCAACTCTTTCAGCTTTTCTTCTGGTATTTATTAACTTCAGACAATATATATTGATTTCCTGTCTTGGACAACAGGATTTTATCTCTCTTACAGCCCATTTCCCCTCCCCTCTATTCTATAGGTACATCACAAATTTTGCTTAAATCCATATTCAGCGATTGCATTTATATGACTTTTTGTAATATTGATCATGCTGAACCAAGTAGTGTTTGGTAACATTTCCTTTCTCCAGCCATGTTTTGCTTTTCCTGAACTTAAAAATTTTCTGTACGCCATAAATATGAACATTTACTATGTATCAATTATAAGTAAAAATATATTTTTAGGGGCTTGGAGCGGTGGCTTGGCGGTTGCGGTGCTTGCCCGGCATGCGCAAGTACATGGGTTCAAACCCCAGCACCTAGGTACACAACTGAGTGTCAGAGCAATGAAAGCCATGTGAAAAACTCAATAAAAATTGATTCTCTCTCTCTCTCTCACTGTCCTTATCTCTCTTTTTTTTAAAAAAAGATATTTTAAAAAATTAGGTTGGAGCAGTGGTTCAGAAGTTATGGCACTTGCCTGGCATGCGCAAGGACGTGGGTTTGAACCCCAGCACCACGTGAACAATGAAGTGTTTCTCAAGGAAGGCCACATGAAAAATTAAATAAAATTGATTCTCTCTTTCTCTCTCTCACTGTCCATCTCTCTTTAAAAAAAAAAACAAAAACTACGGGCTGGAGCAGTGGCTCAGCGGTTAGGCACTTGCTTAGCATGTGCAAGTACACGAGTTCAAATCCCAGCATCCATGTACACAACTAAGTGTCAGAGCAAGGAAAGCCATGTGAAAAACTCAATAACATTGATTCTCTCTCTCTCACTGTCCTTCTCTCTTAATAAAAAACTATTATAGGCTGTTTTCCAACATCTTCACTAAATTCCTATTAAGCAATTTTTTTTTTAAAGAGAGATTGAGCTGGGTGTGGTGACACATGCCTGTAATCCCAGCAGCTCAGGAGGCTGAGACAGGAGGACTGCAAGTTCAAAGCCAATCTCAGTAACTTTGTGAGGCTCTAAGCAACTAAGTAAGACCCTGTCTCAAAATAAAACATAAAAAGGGAGGACTGGGGATGTGGCTCAGTGGTTAAGTGCCCTTGGCTTCAATCCCTGGTACCAAAACAAAATGAGAGAGAGACAGAGAGAGAAAGGGAAAGTTGATTCTATTCTTTCATCTGGCCTTTATCTTTCCTCCACCCAGCTGTGCACATGGTCCTGGGGATTAAACCCAGGTGCTTGCAGATGCCAGGCAAGTGGTCCACTGTTGGGCCACCACATTTACCCTGTTAGATAATGTTCTACATGCTCTAAGCTATCAGAGTGTCTATCAGCTCCATTTTCCCACCTCGGGAGACCTCCCGTCTGGAAGCCTCTGCTCTTCCAGTCTGCAGAAATTTCTCACTGTGCTGCTTTATAGCTGTTGTCCAGAGATGTCTCTTGACTGACATCCTGGGAATTCCCTTGCTTCTCTCCTCTGAATCCTGTGTCCTTTTCTTTCATGGCATACCCTCTTGTTTTGGCAACGTGCATTCTCTAACGATGCTCTGAGAAATGGTTCGTGAAGAAAATGTTTTTGAAATTGGAATGTCTAAAAATCTATTTTTGTACAGTCACATTTGATTAAAGATTCTGCTAAATGTAGAGTAGTATAACTCTAAACTGTCTCCTTCTCCTTCTCCTTCTTCTTCTTCTCTTCTTCTTCTTCTTCTTCTTTTTTATACCAGGGATTGAATCCAGGGGTGCTTAACCACTGAACCACATCCCCAGTCCTTTTTATTTTTTCTCTGGAGACAAGGTCTTGCTAAGTTGCTTAGGGCTTTGCTGAGTTGCTGAGGCTAGCTTTGAACTTGGGATCCTCCAGCCTCATCCTCCCAAGCTGCTGGAATTGCAGGCATGTGACACCACACCAGGCCAAACTGTTTCTCTTTTGTCTTCTATGTGCAATTTTGTTATTGGAAAGCATGATGACTTTTTTTTTTTCAGTACTAGGGATTAAATCCAGGGGTGTTTTACCACTGAATCACATCCCAAGCCCTTTTATTATATTTTATTTTGAGACAATATCTTCTAGTTTGCCAAAGCTGTCCTCAAACTTGTAATTCTCCTTTCTTAGCTACTTCAGTTGCTGGGATTACAAGCATGTGCCTCTGTGCTCACAAGTATGATGACATTTTGATTCCTGGTTCTTTGTATGATTTATTTGTTTTTCTTTCTAGAAGCTTCTGAGGTTAGGCCTGAATAAAAATTTTCTCCCTTTTCCTAGGCATTTGGTAAATTCTTTAAATAAAAATTTTCTCCCTTTTCCTAGGCATTTGGTAAACTCTTTAAACTTTCAGGAAATGTATGTATGTATGTCCTTCAGTTATTGGCAATGTTCCTGTATTATTTCTTTGGTCATTTTCTTTGCTTACTACGTCTCTTTTTGGGGCTGGAGGGGTGGCTCAGCGGTCACCATGCTTACCTCCCACGTGCAAGGACACGAGTTCAAACCTCAGCACCACGTACATGAGTTGGAGCAATGAAGGTCATATATAAAAACTAAATAAAATTGATTCTCTCTCTCACTGTCCCTCTCTCTTAAAAAAAAAATGAAGAATATGTCTTTTTCTCTTCAACTTGCATTGGTTGGATGTTGGACTCCTGAACTGATACTTTAATTTTCTTGCATTTCTCTTCTATTTTATGTCCCTTTTTCTTTCTTTCTTTCCCTCTCTCTCTCTTTTCTGACTCCTAAGAAATTTCCTTGATTTTTTTTTTTTTTTTTTAAATTAAGCAGTCGCTGGGGCTGGAGCAGTGGCTCTTGTTGCCTGGAATGTGCAAAGATGCAAATTGGAGCCCCAGTACCACGTGCACAACAAAGTGTTGGAGCAATGAAGGCCACATGAAAAACTAAATAGAGTTGGTTCTCTTTCTCTCTCGCTGTTCCTCTCTTTAAAAAAAAAAAAAAGAGGGTTGGAG
Source organism: Aplodontia rufa (assembly GCA_004027875.1). Classification (NCBI taxonomy): domain Eukaryota; kingdom Metazoa; phylum Chordata; class Mammalia; order Rodentia; family Aplodontiidae; genus Aplodontia; species Aplodontia rufa. Next base: position 6,093 of record PVKS010004276.1, on the reverse strand, counting down.
CAGTGGCTCAGCGGTTACAAACCTTGCCTGGCATGCAGAAGTGCACAGGTTCAAACCCCAGCACCTACATATACAACTAAGTGTCAGAGCAACAAAGGCCATGTGAAAAACTCAATAAAAATTGATTCTCTCTCCCTCTCTCACACTGTCCTTCTCTCTTAAAAAAAAATTAAATGATTGTGGGGCTGGAGTGGTGGCTCAGCAGTTACTGTACCTGCCTGGCTGGCATGTGCAAGGATGCAAGTTCAAACCCTAGCCCCACAAAGTGACTGAGCAATGAAAGCCACATGAAAAACTAAATAAAATTGATTCTCTCTTTCTCTCCTTCTCTCTCTCACTGTCCCTCTCTCTTTAAAAAATTGCATAAGTATTATTTGACTTCTTGATTGAGTAAAGAGTAAGCTATATTGGTTGATTCACACCTTAGATCCCTCCGACTTCCCCTCGCCATATATCAAAGGTTCCCCTAGATTATGTGTGTGTGTGTGAGAAAGAGAGAGAGAGATAATCAACTTCAATTTCTTGGAATAGCTTAATAAGGAGAGCTGTTAGCTCCTCCTTATAGGTGTGGTAAAATTCAGAAGGGAATCCATCAGGTCCTGGGCTTTTCTTCTTTGGAAGGCTTTTAATTGCTATATTGATTTTGGTGCCTGTTTTTGGGCTGTTTATCATTCTGCATCAATTTGGGGTTGTTGTGTGTGCCTAGAATTTGTCCATGTCTTCCAGATTATCTAATTTAGAGGAGTATAGTTTTTCAAAATAAGTTCTGATAATCCTTTGGATTTCCATGGAGTCAGTGGTGATCACACCCTTTTCATTGGGGATTTTGTTGATTTGCTTGATTTTTTTCCTTCTTTTTGTGAGATTGGCTAGGGATTGATCAAATTTATTTAGTTTTTCAAAGAACCAACTCTTTGTTTCATTGACTCTTTTTATTGCTTTTTTGTTCCTGATTTCATTAATTTCCGCTCTGATCTTGATTATTTCCTGCCTTCTGTTGGCTTTGGGATTAGATTGTTCTTCCTTTGGTAGGGATTTGAGGTGGAGTATAAGTTTATTTATTCAGGATCACTCCTGATTTTTTTTTAAGAGAGAGGGACAGGTGAGAGAGAGAGAATCAATTTTTTATTTAGTTTTTCTTGTGGCTTTCATTGCTGCGATACTTCATTGTGTACGTGCTGCTGAGGTTTCAACTCACATCCCTGTGTATGTGATGCAGGCACTGAAATCATTGAGCCACCGCTCCAGCCTCCTGATTAACTATTTCATCGAGAATGTTTTTTATGCCATTTGTTTGCATTTCTATTTTTTCTTGTATCACAATTACTCTTAGATTGTTTCTTCTGATTTCATCCCATTTTGAAAATTCTGCTCATGCTCTGTGGGCTTTTTTTTTCCTTTTTTTTTTAAATCTGTGCATAAAGCTTACTCAGCCCATCCTCATTATCAGAAGTTCTTTCTTCAAGAGCTGAGGTTCTGTTTTCTATAGAAGTTAGTCTATTAAATTCTTTCTTTATTCTTCTGATATGATTGACTGAAGATTTTAACTGTTACTTCCTTTTTCAGTATGTCTGTTTCTTTGATAATAGAGTTTTTCATGGCTTGAGTTTTCTCATTTAGTTATTTCATTACATCTTCCTTTAGTTCCTTTTAGTAATCAGATCGTTGATAATTTTTTCTAGGTATTCATCCCGTTCCCTGTTGGTGGGCTCCTTGGTAGGAGAGTTGTAAGTATGAGGCGAACCTTTTCTAGCTTGATTCCTCATCTTTGAAGAGCCTCTTCTTTGAATTGAGGTTCCCAGTGGGGAGGCAAGGCAAGTCTCTGGGTGCTTCTTCCTTGCAGGTCATAGGGTCACTTCAGACAACACCTCTCTGAAGACCTTCTTCCAGAAAGCTGCTTCTGCCTGGGGTCTCGTTTTTCTGCCCCTTTGGATCTAAATTCCAGGCTGTGGATCTGGATCCTGGTGGGGTTGTAGGGCAGGCAACCTGTTAGATTGTTGATGCTCAGTGGCAGGGGTGCATTGCTGGGTCCTAAGGTCCTGGAGGCCTGGGGCAGTGTGGAATGGGCTTGCCTATGTGCTGGGACCTGGGATCTTTGGTGGCAGGGACAGGTGCAATATATCTGGACCTGGTGGGTTTGCACAGCAGCCTGGCAGCTCTGGGTGGGGGTCCTGGGGTGTCTTGGGTACCTGTTGGCCCAGGAACAGAGGCCTGGGCCCCAGCGGAGGCTGAGTAACTCCAGTGGTCCTGAGTGCTCTTTCAAATCGCTTGGAGGTAGTCCCAAAATAAGTCCAGAGGGACGCTTCTTTGAATTTCAGGTTTTCTGTATGAAAAGCTTTTGCCTGGTAGCTCAGCATTCTGCCCTGCTCCTCACTGAAAGGGACTGCTCTGGCAGCCGGCCTGCGCTGCCACCATCCCACCACCAGTGACTGGAGCTGAAGCAATCTTTCAATTTGCCTGGAGCTGGACCCAAAATTACAGCATTTCCATGCAACTGTGAGTGTTTCTAGATGACCGGGGCTGAGTTCCAGCAATGCTTAAGAGTGCGCTCACTTCTTGGAGCTGTGTGAGCCCCCCGTTTATGGGAACAGGGATCAGGAGCCTAAAACAAAAGCTGCAGTCCTGCTGCCACCATTTTCTTCCTCTTGATTTTAGCTTTTAATTCTATTAGTTTCCTATTGCTGCTATAATAGAAGACCACAACCTTAGTGGTTTAAAATAACACAAATTTATTATCTTACATCTGGAGGGAGAACTGCCTTCTTTCTGGAAGTTTTAGGGGAGTCTGTTCCATTGCATTTTCCAGCTTTAAGAGACCTGCTGCACGTCTTGGCTCATGGTCTTTCCTCCAACCTTAAACTCAGCAGCACATTGTCTTCAAATCTCAATCTGTCTCTCTGATTCTGATCCTCCTGCCTGCTGCCTTCATAAGGACTCTTGTGAGTTCATACCAGATAAAACAGGATCATTCTTCCCTCTCAAATTTCTTAATCTCATCTGCAAAGTTGCTATGTTGCCCAGCTGGTCTCCTGGGCTCAAGGGATTCTCCTGTCTCGGACTTCCCAGTAGTGGGATGAGAGGAATGTACCACCACAGTGGACTCAATTTTTTTTGCATGTGACAGCTCTATGCTCTTTGGCTAATTGGACATTCATTTCCTTCTTTATCAACACTCTCTGCTGCTGCTCCACCTCAATTTCTTTGTCCATTCCTTTTCTTCTTTCTACTCCATCCTGTCGGTCTTCTCTTGGCCTTTTCTCTTTTCATCCTACCCTTCTTAGGGTCTCTTCATCTACTTCCAAAGGTTTAACAACCCCCTTTGCACTGATAACTCCCAAAATCATCCAAATCCAGGCATCTATTTTTCTTAGGATCCTGTAACAAATTGCTACAAATTTGGCTTAAAGCAAAAGAAATTTATTCCCCTACAGTGCTGGAGACTGAACTCTGGGCCTCATGTTTGGCAAGCACCCTCTAAGCTACACCCAGCTGCCTGTAGGCCAGAAATCTTAAATCAAGGATTGGTTCCTCCTGGAGTCTCTGAGACAGTAACTATCTCAGGCTTCTCTCCTTGCTTCTGGTGATTGCCAGCAATGCTTAGCTTTCCTTGGCTTGCAGGTACATCATTGCAGTCTCTGCCTGTGTTGCACATAGCATTCTTGTGTCCCTCTGTCTTCACCTGGGTGGTAGGGATTGGACTCAGGGCCTCGTGAACACTAGACAAATGTGCTACCACTGAGCTCCAGCCACCACCCACATGGTCTTCTTATAAATATACCAGTCATTGTATTTAACATCTACCATAATCCAGTCCAGACTCATTTTAATTTACCTTATTTTATCTGCAAAAACCCTATTTTTAACTAAGGTCCGATTGAGGTTTAGGCACACATATTCAACCCAGTACAATCTTCAACTTCAGATTTGATAGTCAACTACTTCTGGAATGCCCCCAGGTAGATGACTTTCAACAGATTCCTCAAACCTAACGCAGCTGAACTGTTCAGATTATCTCCACCATTTTCCCTAACCCCAACCTATTCCCTGTCTCAGAGGTGGTCCCACTCAAGTCAGCAATCTGAGAATCAATCTTGACATCTCTCTCACACCACATCTGCAACTTTTGGCTGAATCCTGCGGATTCTATTTCCCTAATAATTCTATATATCTCCACTTCTCCAGCTCCATTATATCAATTGCAAGTTGAGCTGTAAGTAATATAAAACCTACTGCAACTTGGCTTAGATAATAACAGCTCAGGAGGCTGGGGCAGAAGTTCAAAGCCAGCCTCAGCAAGTTAGTGAGGCCCTAAGCAACTTAGCGAGACCCTGTCTCAAAAGAAAAACAAAATAAAATAAACAAAATGGCCGGGGGATGTGGCTCAGTGGTTAAGCATCCCTGAGTTCAATCCCTGGTACAAAACAAAAGCAAAAACTACATAGTTCACTTAACAGAAAACAAAGCAATAAAGTTAGCTTCAGACTTGGTTGATGCTGTGATGTTTCAATGACCCAGGTTTTTTCCATCCCTGTTCTACTGACTGTAGCGTTGACTTCATTCTAAGGCCAGTTGCCTTCATCATTGTTGGGTGTTTTCCAGTGGCGGTTGGGGCTGTGTGCTTCATTGTTCACATCCATGTGGGTAGACAGAGGGAGAGAGGAAGAACTTTCTCAGTAGCCTCATCTTCTATCTCCTACCTTACTGACCCAAATTAACAAAAGTTAGCATTTTGCCATATTGGCTTCAGACCTTTTTTTAAAAAAAAAAAAAGAGTGATAGAGTGAGAGAGAGAGAGAGAGATAAAGAGAGAATCAATTTTATTTAATTTTTCATCTGGCCTTTGTTTCTCTGACACTTAGTTGTGTGTGTGGTGCTGGGGATTGAGCCCAGGACCTGGGGCATGCCAGGCAAGTGCTCCAACTGCTAAGTCCCCGCTTCAGCCCTTTCCATTCCTTCTTGATTTGTCTTCCTTATTATTAAAGTAATTCTTTTATAGTTCTTTTAGCAAATAAACTTTCTTAATCTTTGTATGTCTGAAAATAACTCATTCTTACTTTTGAATGTAAGTACAGGTAGGAACAAAATTCTTGGTTGTTATTTATTTCCTCAACATTCTGATCATATTATGTGACTCTCTTCTGGAAACTTTCGTGGTGATGAAAACTCCACTATTATTCTGAACAGTGCTCCCATGTAGGTAGTCTATTCTTTTTCATATCAAAGAGTTTCTGTTTATTTTGATGTTTTGCACAAGATACAGACACAGACTTGATTTTCTTTATTCTACTCAGAATTTGTGCTACTTCAGCTGACAAACTTGTGTCTTCAGATCAGGAAAGTTCTCCATCACCACCTCTTTGTGGACTGTCTCTCTTCTACTCATTTTTTTTTTTTAAAGAGAGAGGGAAGTGAGAGAAAGAGAGAGAGAGAGAGAGAGAATCAATTTTATTTTAGTTTTTCACTTGGCCTTCATTGCTCCGGTGCTTCATTGTGTACGTGGTGCTGGGGTTTGAACTCATGAACTTGTGCATGCCAGGCAAGTGCCGTAACCACTGAGCCACCGCTCCAGCCCTCTCTTCCACTCTTGGCGGTGTTTCCCCTCTGAACTCCTATTTGGAGCTTCTCATTCTCTACACCATGTCTTTTATTCTCTGTTTCTTATTTTCTATTTCCTTATGTCTTTGTACCCTGTTCTGAACAATTGTCTCATATTTGTTCTAATTCAGTCTATAGCAGGATCTAGTTAACTGTTTAATAGAAAAAATGCCTTTTTCGAACTCATGTTTTCCTCCATTATATCTCATTATTACCATGTGGATTCAATATCTTTCTTCATGTACTGGACCATTTTAAGCACTTATATTAAATTAGCTTTCATATTTCACTAATTGAAACTTTTTCTTTCAGATTGTCCTTTTATCTTTAATGCCTAGATTATAAATTTTCTCATTCATCACATCTGCCTTCTCTCTCTCATGGCGTTTGCTTCTTTATTGTTTCTATAGAGGCAGGATCTTGAAGTAATTCTCTGAGTTTTGGATGAATTCCTGGGGGCTCCTGCTTTGTGTTTCTTTATGAGTTTCACCATTGCTG
>PVKS010004275.1:0-94845 GCA_004027875.1 Aplodontia rufa | reverse complement strand
AGAAAGAAAGAAAGAAAGAAAGAAAGAAAGAAAGAAAGAAAGAAAGAAAGAAAGAAACCAGCCCATCCCCGGAAGAGGCAGTGCAGGTAATGAGGTAATGAAGAACAGTGAGAGACTTCAGAAGTGAGTCCTGCTTCTGCCAATAGCTAGCTGCACACTGAATGAGGGGCTGTCCCCCCAGATATGCTGATCATTTTAAATTAAAGGAACTTAGAGAGCAGCAGATGTCAGAGAGGCTTTAGTCAGAACCACCAAGGAGGAGAGCGATGATCTCTGTTTCTGTCCGTGAGCTCTCACTGAGTAGGAAGGAAGACCAGTCTGTGAACACACCCAGACAGACCCTCATGCGCCATCATCTTCTCTTTCAGTCCCATTCATTCATCCAAAGAGAATCATTTATAATCCATTGTCTGTTCTGGGACTTAAAGACTTGGTCCCCAGTTACTGTTTCTCCAAGCCCATTGACTTTCCCTAAAAATCATTTATTATCCCTCTTAAAATTGCCTACACCCTCCCTTTTCCGACCCCTGTAGGAAACGGGTATATAGCTTCAGACTAGTGCTGGGCGCAGAGGGTAATTATGCTCTGTGATTGCCTCCACTCACTTAATAAATGTGTGTATCTTTTCCTCAATGAATCTGTGTCGGTTTATTCCAGTGAAGCTTTCAATGGGGGAAAGGTCACCCCTACAGCAGCCCCAAGCATATAAACGTCTTATGCCCCAATTTCTTCATCTGTAAAACCAGGCCCACCATGCCCACCTCATAGCGGTCATGAGACTCCATGCCAAACCTGAGACCTAGAAGGCAGGAGAGCAGCAAGTGAGAGAAGACTTGATCTGAAGGCAGAAGCTTATTATGTGCCTCTGCTCTGGTCCTCCTAAGGCCTTTTGAGTAGCAGAACTTGGAATGTGGTGGCCATGGTGGAAACTGGCCAGAGCTGGGTAGAGCCGAAGGGGAGTTTCTGATGCTTGGTTGGGCCCAATTTTTTTTTTTTTTTAAGAGAGAAAGACAGTGAGAGACAGAGAGAGAGAACCAATTTTTATTGAGTTGTTCACATGGCTTTCGTTGCTCTGACACTTAGTTGTATACGTGGGTGCTGGGGTTTGAGCCCCTATACTTCCCCTTGCCGGACAAATGCTATAACCGCTGAGCCACCACTCCAGACCCAGTTGGGTCCAATTTTGAGCCTTTCATCTTTCCTGGTGTTGTAATCCTGGCCTCCTCAGAACCTCAGATTCTGTGCCACTCCATGTCCCCCAGTCTACTAACTACCCAATCTCCTCTCGTGCCTGTTTGAAGCTGCTAAGTTAAGAGCAACATGCCCGTGTCCAAAATCTCGAGCCAAGACAAGAACCCCCAAAGCTACCTCTGTGCAACCCCCTCTGCTCGCCAGTTCCTCAGAAATCTCTGACAGCCTCCACTATTGGCAGACACAGTGTTTCCTTGCTGTACGCCGCTCTCATGCAACTGGAATTTGTAGACAGGAAAAATGCAGCTGTTGCACAGCACTAACGGGGCTTTTATGTCACTACGCAGGCAGGTGACTGGCTGTGGAATGCGGCACACCTCCTTGTCACGGCTTGCTTGCTGGGACCTCTGATGTTTTGTGTATCTCAGGATGTGGTGGTGAGGCAGGTTGCATGTTCTCCAAATTGTGCAAAAAGCTATTCTGTTCTCTTGAGCAAGAAATCAAAGGTCCTTCAGACCCTACTGACTCGGACAGAGGCAGGGGTGAGTTTTCCATGCAGGGTAGAAGGAATGACTTGACACCAACCACATTAACCAACACCTCCCTAAAGGGTGGGAGCTCCCTGCTTCAACCCGAGCGGAGAAGGCATTCTGAAGCAGCAATCCTTAAATGCCCACGGTGGACTCAGCTCCTTGAGCTTAGTGGCTCCGTTATATATCGGCTGAGAGACTTGTAGTCATTAGCTTCCTATTTTTTTCAATTAAAATAATTAAGCCAATGTAGTGTTCATGAGAGGACCAGAATTGGCAGCTTGGGAGAGCTGAGACCTCCATCAGCACGGGGCTCTAGGAAGAACTGTAGCAGTGTAAGCACTCTGGATGTGACTTCCGTGAGCCGAGAGCTAAAGCAGAGCCTTCCCCACAGGTGGGAGGAGGAGCAGAGGCCTCCCGTTGGAGGTTGGGATTATCCAGCCACTCTGGGAGTGCCTGGGAGCCTCCCAAGGCTCTATGCTGACTCTCAGGCCTCAGGTACCTTCTGAGTGGATGCTTAGACTGATTTACCTCCTAACTTATAAGGCAGCACTGTAGCTGCAGTTTCATCCTCTGGGTAAGTGATTGTGCTCATGTCCCCTCTGTAAGGTGTGGGATATCATGGAAGGAAGGAGGAAGAAGAGGTGGAGGAGAAGAATGCACTAGGGCACCCAAGGAGGGACCTTTTGGGGGAGCTTGGTAACTTCTGAAAACTCCCAACCTCTGGGTGGGTAAGCTCCAGCCTCCAGCACTCAAGGGATCCACTTTTCTGTTGCCAAAGGAAGCTCTGGAGGCCAGCTTCTTCCCCATGGGTCTCCATCAGTTATCATCTCTCCCCCACATCCTCCAAAGTTCCACTGTGGATCCACAACACGTGGGCCTTTGCCCTACCACCCACACCAAGAAAAGCAAAACAAACCCAGCCTTGTTGCCCACCCAGCTTTGCCATGTTAACCTATAGATGTCCAGAGTCCTCACCAGGCAGGGCACACTTCTGAGTTTACCATCCTGTTTCAGCTGACTTGGCCTAAGCCACACCCCTTTGGGATACCTTTTTCCTTAAAAGACCTTTCTACTAAGATCTCAGATCCTCCTTTTTACCTCTTCTGATACACTATTTGGTGACCCTGTGGGACTCCTTGTTCACAGGATGTCCCTAAATAAGACTGCTGCTCCTGGCATAGAGCTAAGGGCCACCCTGTACACCCAGGCCCTCCTTATGCTTCAGAAGCCACAATTTCATTAAAACAACAGAATGAAGCTGACAAAATTGCGCTATATATACATACGACTATACCACAGTGAACTCCACCGCTACGTATATCTATAAAGCACTGATTTTTAAAAATAATGAATAAATAGAAAGAAGACCAGTGAAGTAGAGGAAGAGATAGGAGAGGGAGGAGAGGAGGGAAAGAAGAAACACTAAGGATAGAAATGGAGCAAATGATCCATGTATGGTTATGTCAAAATGAACCTCACTATTATGTGTAACTAAAATGAAAGCATTTTTAAAAATTGTAGTACTTTCCTTTTTAGACATACAGACACAAGAAATACCATCTTCAATTTGCAGGCATCTATTCTTACTTAAGGACTTCGACAACTATCTGTGGCTTGTTGCTGGTCCTCTCTTCCAACATTGTTGATATAGTCTTCTTATTCTGCTTTTAAAAAAAAGGATTCAAACTATACCAAGAAATATAAAAAGGTATGAAATGAAAAGGAAAATTCTCTCTCATTAGTCCTAGAGCAAAGATTTTCACCATTCTTAGGCTACCATCAAGCACATAAATAATAGGCTTCTTTCTCTATCGCTGGATTCATCAGCTTGGGATTCATCTATTGCTCCCTGCCTGTGGTAACCTTTACACCATAAAAAGTCAGGAAAAGTTAGAGATGTTGCTACATCTCTACTTGCAGGTAAATCTTTTTTCTTCCCGCCTCCTAGTGCCGCCTGTCTGACGCACTGTGTCTTCTGAACCAATGGGAGTTTAGGAAAGTGGCCGTTCACACTGGAGCTGGCTTCGTTGGGTACTGGCAAGTCCCCAACTTGTGGCTACTCAGGACGTGTGCTAAGGGAGAGCAGAGTGAAGTTATTTTCTTTGCAGTTTGGCCTTCTTCTCTGCCATCTCACGCACCCAGATGGTGCTGGGTTAACGCGGTTGAGGAGCCAAGGGCTGTAAAGAGCAGATTCAATCCACTTGCATTCTCCCTGTCCCGTCCCTGTCATGTGCTGCATACTTCAGGAGTCTGAGAGAGCTGGCCTCCCTTCCCAACCACTGCTGATTTCAGACCAGCAATGCTGGGGCCTCAGATCACCAGGAACCTGGAGAAAAGAGCCCAAACCCAGGAGCCAGATGAGGGTGCACATGTCTGGCCCAAGTCTCCCTTGTGGCCCTTCTTGTCTGTTGCAACCACCTTGTCTCTTCCTATTTCAATGTCCCCTTCACGGCCATTGTCTCTCCTCCCCTTCCCAGCTCTGTGTAGCAGACAGCCTGACACAGGATCTTCCTACCACAGCCAATTCCTCATTGCTTGTTTATGTTTTTTCTGTTTTGTTTTGTTTTTGTTTTTTCCTAGGACTGCCACTGGAATTTGCTGAGGTTCTTCATCTAGACCCACATTGTTTAAAATAGTAGTCTGTAGCTACATACAGTGCTAGCTAAATTTTAATTAATTAAAATAAATCAGATTAAAAGTGTTCAATAGCCACTTGTGACCACTGGCCACTATGTTGAGCAGTAGAACTGTGGAAGCAGTAGAGCTCTGTCATCACACAAAGTTCTGATCTAAACTTTCTACCCTCCTCTGGCTCAAGTCCCCTCCTCAATCCCCTGCCAAATTTCCATTCCTTTATAAGGTACCAAAAAATCCCCATAATTTTTTTTTTACTATATACTTCCCACCTAGATGGGACTCTACCTCTCTCTACATGAGGAAAGCTCATTCTGTGGTTCCCCTTACACCAAAAGGTAGAATCTTTGCTCTGGGTTGGAATGGTACCTCTCTGCCAAAATGCTTAAGAACTTGAGTGAATTTTCTTTTTCTTTTTCCTTATCTTCTGGGAGCATCAAGCAAGCTATCCCTCATGGGAACCAACAGGTGGATGTCCAGAGGAATCTAAGGTTTGGATTTGAGTGAACAATCTACAAGGTTTTATAGACACTGATGATTGGAGCTTGGTGGCTCTGAACCAGGCACTTGGGCAAATCATGAAGGATCTTATTTAAAGATTGGCAGGCTGAGAGGTGGAAGTGAAGAGAGACCAGTGAGCCCAACTCCCTCATTGAAGACAACCCTGAACAGGTTAGATGCCTGCCCAGTTAATGACAAAAGGTCCCAAATCTGCATAATGTCAGAATGCAGGCAAAGAGCTGGACAGGATCAGGACATGAGTAAACTGAAGAAAGAGGGGAAAGAATTAAAAACCTCACCAATGAAATAAATACATTCCAGAAAAAGTTTACTCCAGAATAAAACTATTGTAAATAAATCCCATTTTTCTCTTGCTCTGTGGCAGGAAATTCCAACTTTACCATTAACAGCGCAGCAAGAGCTAAGCAAGCACATGAGTGTGTATGGGGGCTAGGGGGGCATATTTTAGCTAGGAAAAAAATACAATAACTTTTTTATTAGGCATTAACAATACTCATGTTGAAAACAAGACATTGTTCTCAAAAGGAGAGCAGTATGTTAGGCACATAGTAAAGAATCAATAAGAACTTTCTGATTGACTGAAAATAAATCCCAAAATAAAAATACAAATTAAGGAGCTGTGTCTCTGCTGACCATTCTCTCCCCAGAATAATGAGTTGTTGATTTCGCTGGCGATGGCTTCTCTTTAGGAGTTGTTAGCACATAATTTTGCTTGTTGAGGCTGGGCAGGTGCTAATCAATGCTACAAATTGTGCTGTATTTCAAGTGGCCATAGCTACAGGCATCAGAAAGCAGGCACCAAACAAATTCTTGTCATTATATAGTGGGTTGTGACAGAATTATCAGTCCCTTAGGTGAGGGATTCTTTGGTTGGCATTTCAGCTAGGGGAAAGAAGCTCCACTTGGGGCAAGACCTGGGTTTGAGGGGTAGGAATGTCAGGCCAGTCTTATCTGTAAGCAGGAGCTGTGAACACTCACATCAAATGCAGTGCATGTGGTACAATCCTATTGCCAATGACAGTTTCCATAATGGTTGTTTATTGTTTTCACCTCCAAGCATCCATTTCTCCTTCTTCTAATGAAAGTGTCTGCAAAGTTTGCTTGGGGCTGGGGGATGCTTCTCTTGACACAGTTTTAAATGGGGCCTTAGTGGTCACAGCACGGAGACTCCACAGTGTTATGTTTTAGACAGGAAAGAAGGTTGCTTGTCTTTCATGTGACAGCCAGAGCCAGCAGCCAGGCTCTGCTCCACACAGTCACTCAGGCACCCGGGCTAGCAGGGCAGCTCTCTCACCCTCCACACTTGGAGTCCACAGCTGACCCAGCTTTGCCATTTCCACCCAGTCGGAGGGAAAAGGGGGCATGGGGAAATGTTCACCCTCATGTCTTTAAGACCATAGCCATGTGTCACCTGAACTCCTGTTCCACTGGTGAGAATCCCCTCCTGTGGCCAGGCTTGGTGGCAGGGAAGCTGGGACTTGAAGTTTCTAGCCAGGCCCTGTGTGTTTGAGCCATACCCTTGTCAGGAAGTAGACACATAACCCAAACTAAGGTTAAAGGACACTCTCCATTGAACATGCTCCCTTAAAATTTGGATCTTGGGCACAGTGACAAAAGTTTGCAAAGAGTTGGAGCCAACCCATCCTGGGGGCAGCATCCTGAAGCAGTCCTCTATTACCTTCTGCCACCTGGACTCTGAGAGCTGCCCTGATTCCTGTCTGGTTTGTCACCTTTACCTGGGCCATGGCTGTAAGTATTGTTTCAGCCTAGCCTACCCAAGTGTTTGTTGGTTGCCACAGAGACAACCGCTACAACTACTTCTCAGTAATGCCCGACTGCTTGATGCAACAATTAATATTTCTTACATACCGACCATGTGCTGGATAATGTCAGCACTGGGATACTTCTGTGAACAAAAGAGATCACAACCCCTGCCTGTGTTGGTCAGCTCACTGTCGCTGTAACAAATGCCCGAGACACAGCTTAAAGGAGGAAACGTTGATTTTGTCCCATGGTTTCAGAGGTTTCAGTTCATGGTTGGTTGGTGCCTTGCTTTGGACCCATCGAGCAGAACATCATGGCAGGGAGCCTGAGGTGGTACAAGACTGCTCAGCTCATGGGTGCCAGGAAGCAAGAGAGAGACAAAGAAGAAGGAGGAGGGCACTGAGGTCCCAATATGCCCTTCAAAGGAGCACCCCAATTGCCTAACTTCCTTCCATGAGGCTCCATTTCTTTAAGTTTCCAGCATGTTCCAAAACCACCAAAGGCTGGTGATCAAGCCTTTTAGCACATGGCCCTTTGGTGGGAGGGTGGGCTTTCTTTCCCCACATTTTTTTATTAGGATTTGTTGTTACATATTCACACATGCACACAATATAACAATATAATTTGGCCAATATCCCTACCCAATATGAGAGTAAACATAGAACCCTTAATCTTCTGAGTTTGACTTATTTTGCTTAATATGATGGTCTCTAGTTCCGTCCATTTTCCTGCAAATGCCGTAATTCCACTTTTCTTTATGGCTGAAGAAAACATCGTGTGTATATACCACATTTTCTTTATCCATTCATCCACTGTTGGATAGTAAGCTGGTTCCACAGTTGGGCTATTGTGAATTGTGTAAAAGATGACTAATTCTTCAGGGTAAATATGAAGAAGTGGTATAGCTGGGACATGTGGTGGTTCCATGCCTAGCCTTTTGAGAGCCTCCATATTGATTTCCACAGTGGGTGTGCTAATTTACAGTCCCACCAACAGTGTAAAAGATTCCTACGTCTCCACATCCTCTCCAGCATTTATGATTTGTATTATTGATGTCTTCCATTCTGACTGGTGTGAGATGAAATCTCAGGGTTGTTTTGATTTACATTTCCTTTGGATGGACTTTTCAGATCCAGGCCACAATACTGTCCTCATTGAGTCTCCTTCACAGTCACCCCTTGACTTCTGGCCAGCAAAACTCCTGTCTGCCAAGTCTCTCACTTGTCAGTTCCTTTGGTGCGTGCCTGAAACCCCAGGACAGGCCCAGCCAGTTTCCCACAAGGCCAAGTACACAGTGAGGAGATTACCAATGCCACTTCATAAAGTTTTCCTTGTACTTTCTCACTTGGACCTTGCCTTGTTTTTAATGTTTGCAATATGTAAATTAATCACCAGTGCATCCCTCCAGTGGGTTGTGCCCTCGTGGCAATTTGAGGGTTACTCCACAGCCTCTACAACACTACCAGCTAGGGCCTAGTGGTGGTAACAAGTTGGAATTTGCATATTAGCAATTGTCAGCGTACTGAGGAAAGCAGAAAGGAGAATTCCACCCCCCTCCGGGCTATTATTACAGGAATCCAATAGCACAAACACATTCAAAAGCAGATGCCTTCATTAAGGTCTCCCCTTCACCTCATTGTCATGCAAATTGCCCAAAACAAGGAGTCTACAAAGTGCCAGAGAGGTGCTGGGAGAGCATCTTAAATAAGTCACAAGTCAGGGCATTCCTTGATTAATTGGGAGTTAGAGCAAAAGACAGGAGGCTTCAGCCAACAGGAACTTGCTGACACCAAATTATCTTGGAATACCCTCCAGAAATTTGAGAAACTCCCTCTCACTACTTCTTGAAACTCCTTGTGGATTTCCCCCCCAACTTTTGCTTGAGCAGCCCAGGTGGGAGGATTGGAAGGAGTCACCAGCTGCAAGTATCAAGCTAATTAGTAGAGGTTGGACCTGTGCACTTAATAAATACCCTCACAAGTTGCATCCTAAAGACGCGGGATAGAGAGATAGCATGAATAATTCAGTGAGCACGGGTGCTGAACCCACACTCTCTCTCTCATAAAGAGGTAAGCCAGGAACCTCAGGTACCAAGTTTCAAACCAATCAGGGCTTCACTCACTCTTTCAGAGCTTCCTTACTAAGTGCTGTGTAGGTGTGAAAAGCCTTATTACCATGTAATTTTGTTGGGAACAGACTTCCAAGTACCTGCTTTACTTTATATTCATATACACAAAAAAGATCATAATGCATTTTATTTCCTAACAATAGCCAATTTGGCTATAATTATTATAAAATACTGAATTTTTAAGGCCTGGCGCCCGAGTGACTCCCCACATCGCTCCCCTTGATTCACGAATATCTTCTTATTTATTGCCTTTCCCATAATGAACTTTGAGATAAACAACAGAAAAAGTAATTTGTTTTTTGACAATGCTGAACCTTTGAATAGAGAAAATCACACAGTTGAACGCAGAGCGCAGTCCTGTGTGGTAAGTGGTATCCATGGCAACCAATAGATTTTATGCTAAGTCTGGCCTTTAAAAACATTTCACGTTTACCACTGAGAAAAAGATGGCCTTGATTTAAAAATGATACAACAACCACCTCGAATGGGCATGCTTTCTGCTCTGGGCTGCAAACACAATTAAGAGGCATCGCCTCTGCGCAGAATCACCTCAATAGTATTTGTGTCATCCTTGATGTGATGTACATCACAGCCCCTTGAAAAAAGAAAGAGGTTGGACGTTTTGTATTCGGCTGCAGGAGTTAAGGTACTTTGCTTTTTCCCTTGTTCTCCTTGCATTTAACACCAGGAGTAGTAAAAAAAAAAAAAAAAAAAAAAAAAATAGGGAGTAAAAATAGCCTGTTGACCTCTTATCTTAGTCTGTGATCATGGTGACAATGAAAATATTGTGGCCTGCTTATCGTGGGAGCAGCTCTGATCACATTCCCTTATTGTAACTTGAAATAATGAATGGAGAAATACCTCCCATACCAGCTTCAGACTGAGCACCCAAAATTAGTTTCTGTTCACGTTTAGAAAGTTGGGTAGCAAAAATAGAATGCAGTTGAGCAAGGCAGGATGTCGTCCTAATGAGATATTGGAATAAGAGGGGAGAGGCTAGGCCTCCTCCTTTAGAGAGAGATTGGTACGGAAGGTTGCACCAAAGGAAGAAGACACAACCGATGCCCTTGAAAGCAGTTTGTTTTCCTCGAGCTGTGTTTAAGTTGATAGCTTCCTTTCTGGTGCGGTGTTTCTATTTGTTGTGTGAAGGTGGTTGTCTTTCTTTCTTCAAATCGGGGAAGAGTTCAGAGATAGACCCCTTGATGCACTTTGACTGCAAGAACTTTCAGCTGGATCACTTTTGCCCTTGATTGGTGTCATGGACTAAATTGTGTGTCCCTCCCCCCCACCTCAAAATTCACATGCTAAAGCCCTACTCCCCAAAACCTCAGAATGTGACTGTTTTGGTGATCGGACCTTTACAGAGATGATGAAGTTAAAATGAGGCCATTATAGTAGACTTCCATCCTATAAGGACTGGTGTCCTTACAGGAAGAAGAAATTTGGACACACCAAGACATCAGGGACGTGCAGGCACGGAAGAAAAACCTTGTGGGCACTCAGCAAGGGGACAACATCTGCAAGCCAAGGAGAGGGACCGCCAAGCCTATGGACATCTTGATGTTGAACGTCCAGCTTCCAGAACTACGGGAAGATAAATCAGGCAGCGTTTGTTATGAAGGGCCCAAGAAAACTAATGCATTGGCAGTGGGGGTGGGGGGATCCTTTCAGAGAAAGCCTGGATTCTCAAAAGCTCCTTGGTGCATTAGGGAAGGGAATCAAGATTAAAGAGAAAAGGCAGTCAGCTCCCCTGTGTTCTCAGATGTGTAGTTTTTTGGGGGGTTGGGAATGAGGCTGGGGATCAACTTCATAATGCTTCTATCTCCTCTCACCCACCCATCAGTATTTGTCAGTGCAAATTGGACTGTTTGAAGACTCCTCGCCCTCAGCTTTGATGAATCAATGATAGTTTTAATTCTCCAACACTTCGCACAGAGACAAGCTGACTCCTCCTACACAGGGACAGGTACCTGGGAAATGACATAAACCCAGGGTGATGGCAACCTGAAAGGAGTGGGGGGAGGCGGCGCTTTGTTCTTTACATTCATAAGTTAGCTTTATGCCAGGCCCAGGGCCCAGGACCACACCTGCCCAGAGGCACAAGCCATTCATCTTTCTGAGATAATTTTCCTCCTTCAGCCCATAGAGAGCTCCAGGCTATCTTTGGCCAGGGAAAGAATGTTGAGTGTTTCACACACAGAAACATAAATCACTCTCTCTAGGCCTTGTTAACTTTTACTTATAAACTGTTTTAATGTAGAACTGTCAGGACCCCGTGAAAATAATGGGTGGTGACAGGTTTTGGATTAAAATCTTTTCAGGTAGTTAGGATGGCAAGTTGGGTTATAAATTGCTTTTAAGGAGCTGAGGCATGGACTATGAACTTCATTCATGTGCTTACTCCAAATGGACACCAACAAGGCAGCAGGGACAGGGACATGCTAGTAATTCATCTTAATTATTTGTCAGCAAAGCCATCTTAATAAAAGTTATCTTTCATTCTGATTAAAATGACTCTTGGTAATCTCTAAAGGGTCTTGTCTGAAAAACTACATTGAAAGGAGAAGTTGAGTCTTCTGCGGTTGGGTTTTATGTCTCAAACAAGGAGAACTAAATCAGAAAAAAATATATCAACTGATGTAAAGAAATAACTCAGGTGTCCAATTGTGTGGATGCATCAGTAGGTCTCAGCTGGGGGTCAACTTCCATGCCAGGACATCAGTAGGCTCATAGTTTTTTTTCAAAACCTTCCATATCTCAGGCCTGGCTGGACAGGCATCTGTGTACTCACAGGGAGGAGGGGCCTTGAAGAAAGGCCAGAGCTGTCATTACCCAGCACAGGGAAGGCAGGGGCTACATGGCATGGCTTGGGTGCTATGGCATACAAAGGGTTAACCCAGCAAACAGTAGCCATCTAAAGCCACAGAGAAGCAAGCATTTTTTCCAGGGGACCAAGAAGAATGGATGTAAATCAGGTGAATGAATCTTGAGTGGGAATTGGAGTAGGCTGGGCTGGGCAAAGAAGGAAAGAGCTGACTCAGACTCTAGAACTTATGCCAGGGATTTTAGGATCCCACCCCTCCTAAGGAGCACTTCTCAGCCCTTGGGGAAGACACAGGAGCACAATGGGATCAAGAGGCAGCCCTAGGAGGTTAGACTAGAAGAATCTTTCATTCATTCATTCTTTCATTAATCCATTCATCCATTCACTAATCCAGGGCCTGGGACACTTCTGTGAACAAAACCAACAAAAATCTGTCCCTGCATGGAACTTACATTTTAGGGAGGTCAATGATGTCACACCAAGCCTCACCCATCAGATGGGACCAGGGCCAATTGCATGATTTAGTCCTGAGACTGGAGTTGCCTGGCTGCTGGGAAAATACTTGCCAGGAAAGGAGCTGTCTCAGAGACCCATTCACCCTTCCGGGTAAGGACGTTTTCCTGCATCTTGGAGAAGCTCTACAATT
This sequence comes from Aplodontia rufa, assembly GCA_004027875.1. Classification (NCBI taxonomy): domain Eukaryota; kingdom Metazoa; phylum Chordata; class Mammalia; order Rodentia; family Aplodontiidae; genus Aplodontia; species Aplodontia rufa. The sequence continues at coordinate 82,603 of PVKS010004275.1, read as the reverse complement.
CCAATAACAATTCGCTAGGATGTTTCTGACTTTTAAAACATGTAACTATAGTTACAGGGCTTCTGAGAACCATCTGCTAGACTTTAATTTGCTTCTTAGGACTGAGAGCATCATAAATCATGCAATAACACATTCAGGAACATTCTTTCCTCCATATTTGCAGCTTTAAAAAATCATATGTACTAGTATCAACTTACTTTATCATTCTATTCTTGATGAATTCCTCTCCCACTACTTCTCACTGATGGACAGGAATGAAATGCAATCTCACTAATATGGTGCACAGTGGCACTAATAGCTACACTGCATGCAAATAAAGAGTGACTTGAAATATTTTTCTGTAGGAATTTTTAAGTTTTTTCTCCTCTCTGAAATTTATGAGAGTGTTTCCATGTAATTCCAGAGGGTCATGAGCAGATGCCCAGACTCACAGTAGAAGGATCTACAGAAGGAAAGTCTAAGGTCTAGAGGTAGAATTATGTAGGAAAGATTAGACTTTTAGTCCACTATCATTAGGAAACACATTTATCAGTTGTATTTCTAATAATCAATGCCTCCATTAAGCAAAGATTTGTTCAGTACCTGTACTATGCCAATCCCAGTTGACCTATAGGAGTTCCAAATTTAGTGGAGGGGAAGGATGTAAACATAGAAATTCCATAAAATATGTTAGGAAATGAAGAGATATATTTCAAGGTGCTATGGATGCTCAAAGGTAGAAGATCTGAACTCTCCCAGGCATGTGCTTCCCAGAGGAAAAGACATTTGAACTTCCTTGAGAAATTCCCAGCAACTACAAACAACATGTGTAAAATTCAGAAGGCAAAGAAAGGGCCTAGAATATTCCAACAGTATAACACTTCAGCAAGACTGAAGCCCAGGGTCCGAATGAAAGCGTGATGAAAGATGAGGTTTAAGACACTGATGGAGGTCAGATCATGGCATGTCTTTTCAACCCTCCTAGGGAATTCAGACTTGATCTTACAGATGACAAGCAGTCTTTGAAGGAAATTTACTGTGTTAACCAGCATTCCATTACTGTAACAAACAACTGAGATAATCAACATATAAAGAGAGAATGTTTGCTTTGACTCAGTGCTAGAGGTGCCAGTGCAAGATCAGTTGGACCTACTTCTTTGGGCCTGTGGCCAGGTAGCACATCACGGCAGGATTACATGGTAGAGGAAAACTGTCAGAGAGCAGAAAAGAGAGAAGAGGCCAGACACCCACAATTTTCATTAAGGACGTTTTTCCACAAAGCCCACCTCTAAAAGCATCCACCACCTCCACCCTGTGGACTGAGCCTTTAAGACTGGGCTTTTGGAGGACACTCAGGATCCCAATCACAGCAATTGCTTTCTGCTGATTCCATCCACACTTGCCCACTCCATCCTCTCTGAATTAATGGAGATCCAAGATGGAGCACTCTGTTCCTAGGACATGGAGAGAAGTTAGTATATCTATCTGAGAATCAAGTCTCCATCTCAGCTACGTGGATCCGTGTCTTTAGCAGTTTCATTGACTTGGAAAAACAGTTCCAAGATCTAGGAAAGGAAGAGCCTTATCAGGTAAATAAGAGTCAAATGAAATATTTGTCCATGGTTAGAAGCTCGAAATCCAGTTTGGGAAGGGTAGTTTGGTATCAGAGGCTCCTGCATCTGAGGCTCACTGAACCACACAGTAGAAAGCTTGCCAGATCAAAGCTGGGGGAAGGGGATGGACCAACTCCAACTAATACATTCTGGGATTTTTGTTTTTGTTTTTTTGGTCAACCTCATAGCACTTTAAGAAGAAGTCATATAAAGAATAACGTCCAGGAAATATATTTCTTTAGATCCTACCCGAACTACTTTCGGATATGACGAGATGGTGTTCTGCTTTATTTAACAAGGCTGAAAATGAGAAGTAAATGAGTCGATATGATTGGAGAATTCTGAAACCCTTTCTGTAAATGGCATGCATTTGTTTTATAGCCTGGTTGGGATGAAATTTAGCAAATCCAACTTGCCTTTCAATGTGGAGAAGATTGGAGTCTGTTGACTGAACATTTCTACTTGGAATCTCTCTCATAGTTTTTCTTCAAGCATCAATCAATTGCTCCGGATGTTTTAAGTTTTCCTTTCTTTGCCATTTGCTGACTTCTACTATGGAGGCATTTTAGCCAAAGAAACACATCTGTGGAGAGAGAAAGCACTGGTGGATTGAAAGAGCCCTGCCAATATTCCCTATTCCATGCTGGGCTCTGTCAGTATCTTGATTTGTAGGGTGGGACAAAGCACTTAACCTTTTTGTCTCCAAAAGCAAGTGATGAATTCTGTCTCATTTACACTGTTTATTAACAGATGGGGGTTGCACATGATTAACTGTTCTGTTCCCTCATTTCTCTCACTGTAAGTGCCTGCCTTGCAGGGGACTGCTAGGTAGAGATGTGTGGCTTGCAGAGCTTCAGATAAGGTGATCAGCACATGTCCGTTAATGGTAATGATGACCATAGAACTCATTGGACTTTGTACCCAGTGCCAAACTCCCTACAGGATAACACATGTGGAACGTGAGCCCTCTCGCTTTGAAGTGCTAGACAAGGAAAGTGGGGGTTCATCCAAACAGAGCATACTCCACTTCCCATTTTGCCTAGAGCATCCACTAATAACTAAGTTGGCTGGGAATCCAGGGGCATGTCAGATCTTTGAAAAATCCTAAGAGATTAAATCAGCTAAGTGCTGTTGACACTTGGCTACTAAATCCAGTGGGGGTTCTTGGAGCTGGCAAGACACTCATCACTGATATCTCTGTCACAGAGGAGAGAAGCCCTGTAGTCCTGGAGTATTTGGCCCTACACTCCCCATTTCTTTTGGGAATCTGTTTGCAGGTTGCTCTTAAAGTCTGCTCACATAGCAGAAAAGAATATTTTTTTTTTCAGTACTGGCATCAAACCCAGGGGTTTTCTACTGCTGAGTTATATCCTTAGCCCTTTTTATTTTATTTTGAGACAGGTCTAGATTAGTTGCTCAGGCTGGCCTCAGACTTGCAATTCTCCTGCCTTAGCCTCCAAGTAATTGGGATTACAGGCATGTGGCCCTCTTCCTTAAAAGATACTTCTTTATCCCTGATATCTTAAAAAATGAACTACAGGGGCCAGAGAGGTAGCTTGGTGGTAGAATGCTTGCCTGGCATGCGCAAGGACCTGGGTTCAATCCTCAGCACCACACACACCACTAGGTGTTGGAAAAACAAAAAGCAGATGAAAAAATAAATAAAATTCTCTCCCTCTCTCTTTAAAAAAAAAAAACATGAACTACAACATCTTTGTTTCTCATATACCTTGAATACATACGAAATTACAGGGAAAGATTTAGACCTTCCTATAAATCAGCATTTTCCAAAATATGTCCCACAGAATACTAGGTCCCTGGATGCTCTTCAAATTAGAATTCCTTGATCAAATAAGTTTAAGAAATGCCTTTAAAAATTATGCACGGGGTTCTGGGGATATAATGATGAACGAGTCATTCAGTGTCTAAACTCTCATAGGTGGTGGCATGAGGTAAGGTGAGAGAAAAGATGGGAGTGGGTCATGAAAGTTCTTGTAGACTGGGATAAGGACTTGGCTTTTATTCCACTTACACTGCTGACCTCATGACTGGGATGCAAAAGAAAGAGGAAGGGACTCAGTTTCACAACCCCCGGGAGAGCATTCCCCAATGACCTAAGGATTTCACATCTCAAAGATTCTGGCTCTCCCAGTAGTGCTACCCTGAGGATCAAGCCTTTAACATACGGGCCTGTGGGGGACACAGCTAGGGCACAGTCCTTGGGAAGTTTTAAGCAGCTTTCAGCCAGTGTACAGTGGAATGTTACATCTTTGGGAACTTCAGAGAGGAAGAACTCTGCCTGGCTTTGTTTAATCCAATTCTGTAACAACTTATTTCACTTCTAATTCCTATTAGTACATTGGAAAACACGAGAGAGAGAGAGAGAGAGAGAGAGGAAGAGTCAATCAATTTCATTAAGTTTTTCATCTGGCCTTTGTTTCTCCAACACACTTAGCTGCGTATATGGTGCTGGGGTTTGAACCCAGGTCCTCTAGAATGCCAGGCAAGTGCTCCGACTGCTAAGCCACCGCTCCAGTTCCCCATATGCTCTTTTGAGAGTAAGATTCTACTCCTGGCCCAGGACTTTCACTGCAAGAATGTTCCAGTTTTGAACCTTGGCCGCATCCATGCTTCTCCCTATTCTGCTATTTTGTTCACAGTGTTCTATTATTATATTTGAATACATTTATTTCTCCCTATGTATTAGTGGGGTAAGCTAACTGTTATCATTAATAGACCTAAAAAGGGTACACTGGCTCAAACTTCCTAGCAGCTTCCTTCTTCCTGATGCAGTAACGATACAGGGCAGGTCAATGAGTCAGTAGATACCCTTCTTCCACACAGGCATTCAGGGTTTCAGGCTGATGGAAGCTTTGCTGTTCTCAGGATGTGGTTTTCAATTTGCTCTGGGACTCCTCTTCATCCTACCCAGGCAAAAGAGGAAGGGAGAACGAAGAAGTGTACATAATGAGTTTGCATGCACCTGGGTGGAGCTATGGCCACAGGATATCCAATACCTCTGCTCAGTTAAGAGCTAGAAATGGCCACAGGGCTCCATCTCAATGCAAGGAGATTTGGAAATGTGGTCCCTGGATGAGTAGCTACCTCCCAGTGACATTCTACACTGTGGAAAGGTAAAGTCTGCTGGATAGCTACTAATTTCTGTGACATACCCACCATATTACTGGTTCTTTGAAGGAAAAATAAGTTCTAATGCATGTATTTTTGTTGACCTCAAAAAAATGTCATGATGGCACTGGTATAAAATACACATTCAATGAATGCTTTTTGAATTAAACAATAGTACATTTAAAACTTACATATCTTTGGGAAGAGTCAAGGAGACCACTAGAAAACTGAACAAGGCAATTGTCACGGCATTTCAGATCCAAAGAAAAGGCATTTGTTTACAGAGAAAGTGGTCAAACTGGAAACTCCGAGTTGTCCTCTATTTATCCAAAGGAGGCCTCAAGCAAGGTGAATTTAATGATGGGGATGAGATTTTCAGGGTTTTATCTCCAGGTGAGGGAAGTTCTTTCTACAGTTCTTCATGGTGTTATTGGCCAGGAACCTCTCAAAGAAGGCCAAATGCTGTCAAACCTCTTCTGGTTCAGAAATCACAGAGAAACACAATGAATGTGAAATCAATAGAGGTTTTAATTTTTGCAAAAGTGGCCAGGTGCTTACAAAATCCTGATGGAAAAAGAAGATCATTGGCAGTTTGCCCTATGGATCCTGATTCAGAATCACACTTGGAGGCCTCTCCGCTCAGTGGAAGCCCTTTTGCTCAGATGGCACCAGAGAAAATGCTGAAACCAGCATTCCTTGGACACCTGATTTCCCCATATCATCTTGTTTTAGCCATAGTTCATTTTGCAATTGGAACTGACTGGGGAAAGGAGTTTACCATGGTGTTCCTTTAGCACTGCTAATGTTCTCTGGGAGATGGAACAGAAAGAACATTTATCATCTGGGACAATGTCCCTCCCAAATGTGACTGTCATACATTTTCAGAGAAATAAAGATTTTTAGGTACCTATTTTTTCAGATCTGGAAATTTTAAAAAATTATAATTCCTACCACCCTCATGATATGATCTCAAACCAAAGATCTTCCTTGAGCAGAAACACAGCCTGTATTCCTGTGCTCTAAGTCTCTTGGTGTCGCCTGTTTATTATCTACAGCCAGAGTCAGCTCAACGCTCTGGGATTTCTCTATCAAAAAAGAAGAGCAAGAATGTGTTTTTCTTTTTAGCAGAACCATGATGAGGAGAGGCGCCAGCAGTTTAATACTCCAGATGCTTGGTCTGTTGAAGCAATCCCGCAAATTTCAATAGCGCTAGATATCAAAACTGCCCTTCACGGACCAGGGAGAGTTAAGTGGGAGAGAGATAAAAAGATATGACATGAATTATCAAAGCAATAAAACTCACTGCTCAATTAGCCAGTGGGAGAAGCAGCAGGTAGAGGGAATTGGTGGAAGAGGAGAAGTGTGTATTTGCTCTGCAGGGATCCTATACATTTCTTAACATCACCCTAACCCTCTTGACTTGGCTGCAGAATTCAGGTTGCTTGTTAATTTTGTAGGAGGTCCACCTACCCACCCACCCCTCTTCTCATTAATTTAAAACATTAGCCAGTTAAATGAAGAATATTCATCATCTCATGAAAATCATGCCACTCTGTTTCGATGGCCATAGGAGCAAACAGCCATGCACCTGCTCCAACAATTACCAATAATTTGGGTTCCTTTCATTTTTCCAGGATACTATTATAGGCCACACTGACAGCAAAAGTCCTTTACGATTCATTGGGCAAGTGCTAGAAACCCATACTGAATATACTTTCTTTTTATATAGGTTTAACGGTATACAAGTCCTGACATTAGGTGTTTTTGACAGCCACTCCTGGCCTGATCCTGGAGGGTGTTCTAGGAAATATAAAACTAGGGCAAAATTAGATGTGCCCCAGAAAATCTGGTCTGTCGTGGAGAAAGAACAACCTATATTTGGCGGAACTGGTGTATGCTAATAACCACTTTTGAGTTTCTCCAATCTGATCTAAATTAGCCCTAGTACTTCCAAGGTCTAGCTGCCTAATGAGAACAATTATTTCTGGATTTCAATTAAATTGAATTAAAGATGTATTTTATTTGCTTTTATTTGTAATTTTTGCATTAGAAAAGTAATATAGCCACATTGTAGAGAATGTGAAAAACATATTGAGGGGACAAAAGGACTCCCATAATCCTCCTGTCCTAAGGAGACCACTGTATCCATCTGGATTTAACAGAGGTAACATTTAGGGAGCATCTAAAAGGATGGATGCAGCACAAATGCGGAGAATGAGAAGCTTGAAGGGTGGCTGGGAGGCCCTATGTGTGCATGAAGCTCAGCAGAGTGAGACAGTCCCAAATGACTGGTGCGGGACTTCTAATGGAAGACACGGATATGGGTCAGGGATCAAAGAGAGACCCACAATCAAGGAACTAGGAATTAAACCAGCTGCCGTAAAACTGCTAAACGGAAAATTAGGACCAACCCTCCAGCATTTGGGAGTAGGCAAAGACTTTCTTAAAAAGATTCCCAAAGCAAAAGAATTAAAGTGAAAAATCAATGAATGTGATGCTATTAAACTGAAAAGCTTCTGCTCAGCCAAGGAATTGGTCAAAATTGTCAAGAGACAACCTACAAAATGGCAGATAATCATGGCCCGTGATTCTTCCAACAGGGGACTAATATCCAAAATTTAAAAAGAACTTAAAAAACAATACCAAAACCACAAATAATCCAATCAATGAATGGGCCAAAGAGTTAAATAGAAACTTCTCAACAGAGCAAGCCAATGAATACATAAGAAAGTGTTCTAAATCACTAGTAATCAGAGAAATGCAAATCAAAACTACATTAAGATTTCATCTCACTCTAGTCAGATTGGCAAAGATGAAGAATAAAAACAATACCAGATGCTGGAGGGGTTGTGGGGCAATAGGCACACTAGCACACTGTTGGTGGGATTGCAGACTGGTACAACCCCTCTGGAAAGCAGTGGGAGAATCCTCAAAAAATTAGGGTTGGACCCATATGATCCAGTGATCCCTCTTCTGGGTATTTTCCCAGAGGAGTTAGAATCAGCCCATTATAGCAACACAGCAAAATCTATGTTCATAGCAGTTCAGTTTATAATAGCTAAACTATGGAATCAACCCAGATGCCCCTCACTGGATGAATGGATCCAAAAATTCTGATACACACACACACACACACACACACACACACACACACTGGAATTCTACTCAGCAATTAGAAACAGTGATATTGTAGCTTTTGAAGCTAAATGGATGACAATGGAAGAAATCATGCTGAGCAAAGTTAGTCATACCCAGAGAGTCAAGAGTTGAATGTTTTCTCTCATTTGTGGAGGCTGAAGCAAATCTCAGGCTTGGGTGAAAGGTAGTCACACTCATATATTAGACCCAGCAAAGGTGTAGAAACACATAACCTAGGGCAACCATAGATAGGGAGACATATGTAGGGGAAGAGAGGAGGGTGGGAGGATAGGGAGGGACTAGGAAGACAATCAACAATGTAGCATACTCTTTACCCCCCTGAGAATCCAATAATACTTATGCAATCATTTAATTCTGGAAAATTCACAATCTAAGCATTTATATGGCTTGTAGGAGCAAAATATAGAAGAATCAAGAGACTTGGGTGTGGGCAATCTGGGGGTAATTCTGGTTTAAGAACATATTCATACCATATTGTTACTTTATATGCATTTATGATTGTGCAATAACTCAACTCCTTAATAAAACATTTTAAAAAAGAGAGAGAATCTATAAGAAGATAAGAGAGAGAGATAGAGAGAGGGAGAGAGATATCTACAGGTCATAGTAAATGAGTAGCTACTTAAAGGATGGACAGATGGGGTAGTGGGGAGGCTGCTAGTGTTAGGCCAATAGGAAAGGAGTGTGGAGCCCAGGTAGAGCAAAGAAACGAATCCAACATGTTTGCAAGGAACAAGGATTTTGGCTGAAGGTTTGAAATGAGGGAAAGTCAGATATAAGATTTGGTAGAAAGTATAAGCCCTTGGGACTGGGGTAGTGGCTCAGTGGTTACAGCACTTGCCTGGCAGGCATGAGGACACAGGTTTGAACCCCAGAACCATGTACAAAATGAAGTGTTAGAGCAACAAAAGCCACGTGAAAACTAAATAAAATTGATTCTCTCTCCCTCTCTCTCACTGTCCTCTATTTAAAAAAAGAAGAAAGAAAGACAGAAAAAGAAAGTATAAGTCCTTGTCCCATAGCCTGGAAAGTCCTTGTGAGAAGGAGCTAAATTATCTTGCTCACCAGCATAGCAGCTGTCACAGTAGGCACTTCATAACTTGTGGTTCTGTTATTCACTGATGTATTTCTAGGGATGCACTTTGTACCTGAAAATGAGGAGATGCTCGATCAAGATTTTTTTTTATTAAATAAATCAAGGAAAAGGAGAAATCAGATCACAGAAGGTCTCACCTGTCTTCTTTGAGACCTGCAAGAATCTTCCAATTCAAGGACCATGAGGGCTTTACGCTGGCACTTTTTGAGTTAGGGTTGGGGAAGACACAGAATGAGGCCAGCAGTCAAGAAAGGTAGATCTGATGGTAGAGAGAGAGAAGGCTGGGAGAGAGAGCGGTCTGCAGAGCAATGAGGAAGTTACTGTAATGATTGAGGAAAGGATTCAGAGGGAGTCTGGAGGACAGACTGGCAGGAACTGGAAAGGAATGGAGACAGGTGAGGGAAGAAGCCTGAAGAATAACTGAATATGGGAAGACATAGGTGAAGCCTTAGAGGAGACAAAGTCAAGCTCTCTTAGAAGGAAGTTGGAAATCTCATTTCAGAATCTCTTGGAATCTCGGGGTATTGTTGAGGAAAACTGAGCAGTCAAAATTGAGTTATCTTGGAAGAGAAAGGATGTGTACCATTTTTAACTTATTATGTCTGGAGTGACAATGGGGGAAATTGAGGCAAAAGAAACCTGCGCTATGGGACTACAACTAGGTTTGTTCCAAGGGCTCTCTCTAGGTCAATGGCTTTCAAACATTTTTCATCATACTCCCCTGTCAACAAAAATTATTTTAGCATATACCCCATGATTTGCTGTTATTAATTAATATTAAATTGTGCATGTGCTACCAAGCTAACATATTAGATGCATTATAAACTATTCATAAAAATTGGAAATTAAAAACAAAGAGAGGATTAACTTGAAAATGACAATATGTTAAGATATTTTGCCAATATGCTAGTTTAATTTGATTAGCTCATGCTAAAATTCCAAAGAGCAGGAAACTTGGATAAAGCTTTTGTGAGTGACCAAGAATATAAATTCATCTTTCAAATACCCATTTCAACTATTTCAGTTTGATTCTTGTCAAGACATTATATCATGATTGCTCATTCTTTTGAGAGTGGCTGATGGAGAGGCTTTACCTGCTATGGAAGTCTCAACCCTGACACTAAATGTTTGCTCGTGCTTGTATTATTAGTAGGGTGGACACATGTCCCATTGTGCTTAGGACGTTCCAGTTCACACCTGTTTCCTGGCATACTGATAAGTAGTGCCCCCTTTTCCCTCAGCAGTGCCCTGTGTGCAAAACAAATGAGAATATCCCCTTAATTACTACTATTATCCTCACTATAGTTTGGGTTCTTTTTTTTTTTTAAAGAGAGAGATTAGGAGAGAGAGAAAGAAAGAGTTAATTTTATTTTTTTCCGTTGGTTTTTGTTTTTCCTCCACTTAATTGTGTATGTGGTGCTGGGGATCGAGCCCAGGTCCTTGCACATGCCACGCAAGCGCTCCACTGCTGAGCCACTGCTCCAGCCCCTTCAGTTCACAGTTTTATTTCAGGAAGTATCTTAAGCCATCTTGCCCAAGTTGTTAACAATAGATGATACAATCCATAAATCCACCGAATGGGCACTTATCATCACCATGTGTTGCAATGGCCTGCAAGTGCCACCAGGAGTGAAGGATATGCTGAAAACTCTTCCTTGTATGACTATCAAGCCCTCAAGAGCCACCATATATCACAAATGATCTGCGATTAACTTTTAGACCAACAGAAGAGTTACGGAAGTACTAATAAATCTGAACTTGTCTTAGTTTTGCATAGATAAGAATTATATACTCCTTAGGACACTCACTGCCTTGGATTTACATGTGGATTAACTGGGGACATTCACTTAAGGCTCTGGAAGGGTCTGCCTTACTCCTGTCTCGGGCTTCAGAGCTTAGCACTGTGCCTGGCTGATAGGAGATGTTTCATGTATTCAAGTAATACTGAATAAAGGCATGATTTGCCGGAATGAATGAAATGGGTGAAATGCACAATGGCATGTGATGAAGAAATTAACATCTACTGTGTTTTTGTTGAACCCAGCACTTTCAACTACTGCTTTTATTTGCTCTTTCCCATAGTTCTCTGAGCCATGCTTTATGATTACATTTTTACAGATGAAAGCAAAGCTCAAGAGAATTCCATAACTCATCCAAGGCAAGTGTCCAGGGCTGGTATGCCTGACTTCAAAGCCATGTTCTTTCCTGGAGTTGACTGCATGGAGGTGACACTTGAAGGCTTGAACATCAGTGAGTTCTTCAATGCAGAGAGTGGGAGAGGGACAGTGGGGAACTGTCTACAGGTTAGGACCAGAAAGAGGGGTGAACAGAGGGGTGTGAGGGACACCGTGGAAAGAGTTGGGTAATGATCTCTATCAAGGGAGGAGAGAATCTCAACAGGAAAGGAAGGCTGATGTGTTCCAGGCTTGCACTGAACCACAGAAGTGGATGCTATGAGAAAGATGGATTGGTGGCCTCTCAGAGTGGGTTGTAACCAGACAAGAGGACAATAAAACTCACACTGCAGGTTAAAGACAAATCAATTGTTGAAGAAATACATAGAGGGAGAGCACACACTGATTTATAAAGAGTCTCATTGCAAAGAAGTTGAGATCCAAGAGGCCCTGGCAGTTTTCTCAAGTCACAGGAAACGTGAGCATGTGTGAAGGGGACCAGGGGTGACAGTTGGTGTTCACCACTCCCCATGCTGTCCCACATTTCTCAAGCTTTTCTGCAAGTAGATGGAGCCATGTGATTATTTCTGACCAATGGACTGTATGCAGGAGTGTCATGGGTAGCTTTGAGTGGAAGCTAGGAAGAGCCAAAATGCCTTCTCCAACACCCTTTGTCCCCGTCTTGTGCCCCTGAGGGCCACATGCTCTAGACGGCATAGCTTCAACGTGAAGGAGAGCCAGCAACCTTTATTAGCCTTCACAAGAGTGAGTGTGTTAAACCCCTGAAATTTGGGGTTGTTCTCTCATAAAACAACTAATACTAATTGTTCTACTAAGGAGAGGATGAGATGAAAGAGGAGGAAGGGATAAGTCTGGGAACAACATTTGTCAGGATTCAGGGAAAGATGGAATTTAGGAAGAACAGTTCTTGACCCGGAAGTGGAAGAAAGGCTGAGAGGACAAGAATCAAGGCTGAGGGGTTCTGGAGGAAGCAGAAGGTAAGAGGCTGACACTAGGCTCGCTTGGTGTGGAGGGGGCTTGGAGCTGGAGAACGCAAGGTCTGAAACAATCGCTGTCAGACCAGTGCTAAGTATAAGGAGGGATTATCAAAGCTCAGCTGAAGTTGGATTTGCCCTCAAGAAAGCTATGAAGAGTGAGAACGTGTCCAGAGAAGAACTAAAGTGACCAAGGAAATGTGATTCTTATATGAGAACCTGAAATGATTAGAACTCTTCAGCCTGGAAGAAGGAAGGCTGAGCAAGAGGTGATCAAAGGGTTTCTATCACGAAGAGTCCAGAGGGAAGGGAAGAAATGGTCTGGCTCACTGAAACTTCAAAACCGTACACAGGAGCACGTCCTGAAATCCCAAAGAGGTAGTTGTAAGGTAAAGACCAAAACACGATGTTCTACAGCAGATTCACTATTGGTATAAGGTATGGTACAAATGGAAAGATAAATATAGCAAGAAACTGACTTCTGAGCCTGGAGTTCCAAAAGTTTGTACCCCCATTACATATGCAATCCTTGTTTACATAGTAATCAAGGATTGTGCATGGTTGAAGGCAGAGTAGAGCAAGAATATGGTTTTGAGTCAGCCCAAACATGGTTTGAACTCTTACAAGTTGTGTTCCATGTTTCATCCAACAAATATTTACTGAACATCTGCTGTGTAAAAGAAGTTAGTTATCCAGTCGGTTCCAGTGGTTTTTCCTGAACTCGGGGCCCCAAGAAACTATGACATACATGGTCCTTGCCTTCACAGGTTTACCATGTAGAGGAGATGGTAGATAGTGAATAAATAGTTGCAGAAATAATGATTTAAGCTATAATTTTTATATACGCCCCCAAAGAGTAGGCTAGTACGAGCTGATGTGGCTTCTCCATCACCTGTGTCACCGATTTGGTGCCCCAGCTGGCCACATGTTACAAATAGCATAGCTTCAACATGAAGGAGAGCCACCCAACCCTTAATAGAATTTGTGGAAAACTCTGTGAGAGCTTCTAGAGGGACTGACCTAATGTGGGTGAGTGAAGGAAGGTTTTCCAGAAGGAGTGACATTTAAGCGGATTTTACAATACCAATAAGAACTGGCAAGTGAAGAAGGAGATGAGGATAGTTCCAGGCAGAAGGCACGGTAGGAGAGAAGGCCCTGGGGCTAAGTTTCTTACTGTCTTAGTTTGTTTTGTACTTGCTATAACAGAATACCTGAGACTGAATGATTTATAAAGAACAGAAAGTTATTTTTGGCTTCGAGTTCTGGAAGCTGAGAAGCCCAAGAACAGGGTGTTGGCGTCTGGCTACAGTTTCTTACTGCATCATCGCACGGTAGAAGGAAGGAATGCAAGAGTTACAGTGAGAGAAGTCCAAATTTGCTCTTTTAACCAGTCTGCTCGCGTGTCCATTAACCCATTTCCCTGATAACAGCATTAATGTACTCACGAAAGAGGAGCCCTGCCTACCTCCCATGAGGCCCTACTTCTCAGCACTGAAGCCCTGGGGACACATGAGCTTTGGGGGACACAGACAAAGTGCATCAGTCTCTCTGTGCCTGTTGTTCTACCTGTAGTAAATGCTGCTGGTGGCCCACACCAGGCCACTACAAAACCCCATGGCTACTGTGAGTGTTGGCTGCCAACAGCTCGTAGCTGCCCCTTTGGAGAATTTATCCTCTGGCATCATCTGAAAATACCAGTAATGCTAAGGTATTCTCAGAGTGAAGGTGGGGACAGGTGGGTTCTGCTCAAGCTAGGGACTGACCAGAGCAAGGGTACACACTGCCAACCCTGGTGTTGTCCAGCCCCAGGGCACGCTCCACATCCACTGTGTCTGAATTTCAACAGAAACCACACCTTTGTTTGACTTCCTCTCCTGTCTAATCCTGCAGCCTCCCCTGGAGTGCTGTTTAATAACCACTTGCACAAGAATCTCTGTCCCGGGATCTGCTGCTGGCAACCCCACCCAGAATCGTTACCTTACATGAAACAATGAATTCAAAGGACATGTACTATAGATTGGCAGCAACACAGTGGAGGGGCCTTGGGCTGAGAATCCATGGCGCTGGCAGGGTGGCACAAGGAAATTCCTTGACACCCTGATCCAGATACCTGGGTACTTTGCTTTGTGCACGGATGTTAATTTTACTGTTGACAGAGCATATACACATCCGTTGTTGAGAGGGATAGTAAGAAAGAGAGAGAAAGAATCAATTTTATTTAGTTTTTTATGTGGCCTTAGTTGCTCTGCTACGTCATTGTGTAAATGGGTTTGAACCCATGTCCTTGGGCATGCCAGGCAAGCGCTATAACTGCTGAGCCACCACTCCAGCTCCACACATCCACTGTTAAGTTTGGTTTTCAGAACAATCCCTTGAAGGAGAAAGAAGCAGGCATGAACCCAGGCCTCATGGTCCAGACAGGAAAGCCAGGATGGGACAGGAAAAGTGACTTGCTCAGACATCCCTGGGTGTTGCTGGGACTCAGACCTTGACCTTGGTCACCAGGATCTTTCAACCGTACACACTCTCCCACCCCCTGTTGTTCACTGCCCCTGTAAAATCCAAGCACAGGACGGGATGGAGGGTTTGCCTGACTCTGTGTGGCGTTTTTATGCTCTTGGGAATTTGCTTTCGTCCCTGCTAATTCGACTTCGAGGGCAAACATGTTAATCATGTGAACGTCCACACCACTTTTCAAAAAAGTATCTCTGCTTTCTTTTGTCCAAACTGAATGGTATGTGGTTTCCTTTTACTTCTGAAATTCCTCTCCCTGCCCTGCTCTTCTAGTGCAAAAAGCAGAAATTCTTCGTATTCAGCTAGTGGGTAAAAATCTTAAGTGGAAAGAAATGAAATGGTTTGGATATTACTTCTGTTAGGGAATTAAAGAGGTCTTTAAGAGCCGCAGCTTCTCAAGAAAATTTGCTGAAAGGGGCCAAATGATTTCAGGAAATGAACACCACCCATTGGCTTCTGCCTGTGAGCTTTGAGGAAGGGGGTAGAGGAAGCTTATGAGTCACTGTCTGGCCCCGGAATGCTATAGGCAGCTTGAAGGACGCCTTGGCATTGGTATGATGGCCTCGGATTTTTCTTTTCCTGCCTCCAAACCAGAAAGTCCTTTTTTTTTTTTTTTTTTTTTTTTTTTTTTTTTTTTTTTTTTTTTTTTTTTTTTTTTTTTTTTTTTTTTGAGTTAATTTCCTTCAGCAGCTTATTCTCCATCAAAAGTCACAATCCTCTTTGGAGGAGCAATCGGTTATTGTGCAAAGGATTTTGAAGTTACATATTAAGGATTATGACTCTATTTGGTGAGTAAGAAGCAGTGTCAGGAGAACTCTTAAGCACCGAATACCCAGTTTTGATGAAAATGTTCCTCGTGGAGATAAATAAGAGAAGGAACAGTAAAATCTATGAAGTTGTTATAGATGGGGGAATTGCTAATGAGAACTTTTTCCAAATATGGCAGATTGCTTTATCTATTGAGCATTGCGAAGTATTTCTGCCCTGTGTCCTGGGACACTCAGGTTATAATTGAGCTTTACCGATTTTATGAAAATCTTTGTTCCCACTATTTTTATCACACCGCTCTCGCCATAAACATAATCCCTTTGCCTACCTCAGACGATTTCTATGAAGAGCAAATCAGAAAAGGTGATTTCTCAAAAAACACTGCATCTCTGCAAAGACATCTTTTCATGTATGCAGTGACACTTTCTCACCACGAAGCAGAAAAAGACCTAGGCAGCCTGCTTCCCCATTCCTGTTTACTAGCACCTTGACATTGATCCCCATGAGCTGCTTTATTTAAACATGTGCACAAACCCAGCTGAAATAACAATCACAACATATTAACTTAGGACATTTAACCCAGGATGCAAAGAGGTGGAACCATTGCGAATTTCATATTGTCAGTGTCTTTCACTACTGTTTAATTTTTTATGTAAGCTATTTGCAATCAGAGGGCCTTGGCCTGAGAATCAGAATGGTCACTGACACTTGGCATGATGACCTCCTGGCAGCAGCCGGGCCCATCATTGCCCATTGGAGGTACCTACCCTCTTCTCTTTCACTCTCTGAATTATTTCACTCCACATACAAGGGTGTCAGCACCCCACAGAACCCCCTTTTCTTATGGCTCACTGTGGCTTCCAATTGAATGTTACTTAGTGTTTTTCTTCAGTTTGGAATAAACTCTTATAAGAAAAGAACTCCATCAGACCACAAATAGCTGAACTACTACTAATAAAGGGGGATGACTCTGAAGCCCAGAAGTCTATTTCACTCCTACTCAGGCCCATTTGCTACGGAACATAATTAGATGTTCGTTAGAGGAACGACATTATTTTGCTCTTAGTGAAAAGGCTTATTCCTATGTCATCTGCATTAAAGTGAATTTCCAACCACCTCGAGCTCTTATCGTTTGCTATGAATCATTTTTCAAAGTCAGTAATGAGTGCCTCCATTTATCCAAAAGCCCACATCCAATGCTCAAGTGGCTGTATTTTTCCTTCACAGTGACAAGAGATGCTCTTAATGATGACTCTAAGGTGACATGAGATCCTGAAGTACCTGTAGAATCATCAAAGATTAAATAACACTCACCACAGGCTTAGGATTAAGTGTATGTGACTTTGTTATAATTCATTGCAAATCTGATAACTTTTGTTGATATAGAGGTAACTCCAAGTTAGATAAAATATTAGCCAACAATCCTATTATCCCATTGTCAAATAAGGAACAAAAACCAACTGATGTCTTTTGAGAATAGAAAATAGAAGAATAACTTTTTAAAAAATCACCGAAGGAATCAGGACTTTGATTTTTTAACAGATATATTCGTGACGGGCAACCCTGCTCACATTCCTAAAGCAAAACATATATAAACACATGGCATACAAGACATGGTCGCTGGAGGCCAGTGGTTTCCCATTTGCCCACAGGGAGAAGGTTAGGAGGTGGCTAGATCACAGCCCTGATCACAGAACCCCAAGGAGGCCCATTCTTACAAGGCTTTGCTCCCAGCCCACGAATCACCAAAGTCCTTCTTCTCTACAGATTTTTACCCTGGATTTCATCCCTGGAAGTTCTGCAGATCCTACCCTATGGGGTCCTTACCACCCTGGTCTATGGGAAGGTCCTGGTGCCAGCTGGTACCCTTGTGTCTGAGATGACTGCAGGCAAATTGTCACTGTCAGAGTAATTGGCAGTTAAGCAGGTGCCAGTGTGGTCCTAGATGACAGGATATATCAACTGACTTTCAGTTAACATAGAATACTAGTCAAATACATGGACTTTGGTGTCAGCCAGACTGGCTTTAAATCTCCTTTCTGCTATTTACCAGCTGTTAAGTTACTGTTGTCAAATTGCATAGCTTCTCTAAAACTCTATTTTCTCATTAGAACAACAAGCATAAGAACACTACTGATAATATCCACCAGCAGAGTCACTGTGCATTCAATGAAATCATGTCTGCTACGTCTTTGGCTTTAAGCCTGGGGCATTGTAATCCCTCCACCAATTGTGACGATTATTCTCATCTGGCAATCTTCCACAATCATATAGACGTGAATCCATGTGCGGGCTTCCTTTATCTTTACTGATTTAATATCCTAAAATCATTTCCTCACTCATTATTATAATAGCAATCATTATTGCAATTACTGTTTGCTCATGACACTTCACATTATTATAATTATTATTTTTATCCTGCTCTCACAAATGTCATTAATAACTACCAACCATTAGTTGTCATTAATAATTACCAACTTTGTGATATCCTCCCTGATATTCAGGAGAAATGAGAGTTTGTTTTATTAGTACTAAAGGCCAGCCATAAGTGAAGGATATGTTTCCATTTAACAAACAAACAAAAAATTGCCTGGAATACTTTAGGTGAGTTTGTTTTCTGCCCTAAAATCATCACAATAACTCACTAAATTTAATGCCTGTTCTAAAATATCTGAATAGACTATGTTCTGAAGGAAAACATCTCAAAGCTATGAGGAATGTGTGAGATCATGTGTACTGGGAAAGATGTACCATCCACTGTTCTGTGAAGCAATATTCTGGAAGAAATAATTGGTTGATTGATTTTAAAGCTCCATGAAATATCAGTTTATTTTAGTAAATTCTCCATAATGAACACATGGGTATATAGCTATACAAGTGAAATCTCGTTAACATCCACATTGTTCCAAATTATTTTACTTACTGTATGAGTTAGTCAACCTTTTGTTACTGCAACAAAATACTTGAGATTTTAAACTTCCAAAGAAGAAAGGTTTATTTTGACTTAACGTTTCAATCCTTAGTCTATTGGCCCCATAGCTTTTGGGCCTGTGGCAAGGCAGCACATCAGGATAGTTGCACATGGTAGAGAAAACTGCTCACCTTATGGCAGCCAGAAAGCAAAAGAAACAGGAGGGGGACTGGAGAGGTGGCTCAACGGTTACAGCACTTGCCTGGCATGCATGAGTACATGAGTTCAAACTCCAGCAATATGTACACAACAAAGTCTCGGAGCAATGAAAGCCACATGAAAATACTAAATCAAATTCTCTCTCTCTCTCTCACTGTCCCTCTCTCTAAAAAAGAAAGAGAAAGAAAGAAAGAAAGAAAGAAAGAAAGAAAGAAAGAAAGAAAGAAAGAAACAGGAGGGGACCAAGTTCCCAAAATCTCCTTCAGGAGCATGCTCCCAATGACCTAACTTCCTCCCATCAGACCCCACCTCCTAGAGTTCTACCCCCTCCCAATTGTATCTTAGGCTAATGACCAAGCCTTTTGAATATGGTCCTTTGGGAGACATTTAAAATCCAAACTGTAGTCCTGGGATTGAGCTAAAATTAAATACAGAATATGATACAGAAGCCACACTGTGAGGCTTCAGTTTCCAAGGGAAAAAGCCACAGGGAAATCTGGCATCACTTGGGCTGTGAAATGACAAGTCTTTAGAATGACAACCGAGGTATCAACAATGACCAGTGTTCCATTTTTGGGCCTAGGCTTTTGGCTTCTTTCTTCTACCCATTCCTTGTGACTTTTTTCTGCCCACAGGGTGAAGAGACTCTAGCCACAGGGAGATCCTAATGAGTCCTTGGAGTGGGATGAGAAGGGACGGGCACTGTGGCCATCTGCCCTCACCGCCACCTTGAGGCCAGCGTGGCTCTTCCCACTTGCACAAGGGCAGCTGGGCCTATCCTGGTACTCATTTTTCACTCGGCAACTTACGCGCTCTTGATTTGTTCCCTTGAAAGTAAGAAAACAGGGCTGAGGGTGTAGCTCAGTGGCAGAGCACTTGCCTAGCATTCATGAGACCCTGGGCTCTCTTCCTGGCATGGCCTAAAACCACTGAGTAAGACTGAAGACTCTGCCATGTCCAGGACTGAGTTGTACTCAAGCTGCTATCTCCAGCACTTCACCCAGGACTCGGTGAAGGAGCCCGTAAGGATTCCTGAATCAAAACACAACTGTGAAGAGGAAATTTAAAAACAGGTACAGAAAGGTGCGGGACTGGAGGGTAGAAACAGCCATAGGACTCTTTCTGCTCCTATAAAACAGACTCAAGCCACTTGCGATGATCACTGCCCTCTTCCCAGTTTGATTTCTGTATGGTAGAGAGGTTTCAGTGAACCGTATGAAATTCCACCTCCGTTGGTCCAAAGTGTTCAAATGCATACTATTTAAGGTCCAACCTAATCAGTAGTGGAGAGAGGACTTAAGAGCACTTCTTTCAGAGGTGAGCTTGAATTCCGACCTCTGCTTGCAGCTTGTGTGACATTGGACGTGGACTCGACATTTCTGAGCTTCCTTTCCGTGTAAAGCGCCGCAGCTGTCCGTTGCAATGGCAATGCTCTGAGCGCTCAGGAGATGCATCCTCCCGGCCATGGAGCACACAGACCCTGTGCAGCCCTTCCCCTCTGCTTCTGTTGTCCCTGCAAGTTGGCAACGGATCTCTGCCGTCAGTCACTACCTCACTCTGTAAGTGTACTTTCTGCAGAATGTTAGTCATTATACTGTTTGCCATTTTAAAATGAGATTGAAATAGAAGCTTAACAACAAGGCATTCAATTGCAGTTCTTTTTTCTTTTAAAATCAGAAATTTCAATTCATGCAGAAAGCAATTTTTTATTTAATTATTCAAACTAATGGGTTTTATTGTAATGAGATTTTAAAAACCATTGTGATGGGCAAAGGGTTGAGGCTTAAAATATTTTCATTTACAGATATGTTCTGCTTTAATGAAATCCAATATGCAAAAATCTGAAATTAGATAAATGGGAAGCTTTATCTAGGCTTATATTGTTTACATTACAAAAGGGGTATTCTGCCTTACAAAAACATTTATTTCAGTGTTCCTTTAAAGAGTAGGTCCCTATGGTGCATTTGGAACACAACTTGAATCATTCCATGTTATTTACACACAGGTGTTTCATGTCAAGCAAGGTTCACCTGGGGAGAGTGTTGGGTTGCAGCAGGAATGGCTCTGGATTGCGTGATCAGTCAGAGAAGAGGAAGTGAGAGGACAGAGTTTGAGTGACATCCTTGGTAGAAGAGAAGAAAGCTTCAACAGACGACTTTCAGAGCTCCTATCTAATCTTGATGTGAAGGCATCTGTCAATGCACCATTACATCCCTTTAGCTTAACCTGAGTGGTGTTTAGTGATTAAAGTAACGGAAACTGAATCAGGCTTCATGTTTCCTGTTTCTGTCTCTTCTTGCTTCCGAGTGGATATTCCTGATGTGTTTACTCTGAACAGTTTCCCATTTATAAAGCCAGTATTTCTATCTTCGGAGATGCAATAAAACCTTTTTAATGTTTTTAGTAGTCTGTGAACTCTTCAGACTGAATTTCTGAACTTGTTGCCCTACTCAGCCTGTAAACCAATCGCCGGAAAGCCCTCTGTGCCTATCTTTTGTCTTGACTTTTAAAAATAAGCTATCATTAGAAAAACCAAATCACCCATTACAGACGTGTCAGTCAGCTTTCCATCACTGTGACAAACCCCTGTGATGAACAACTGAAATGATGCAAGGTCTATTTTGGGTCATGGTTTCAGAGGTTTCTGCCCATGGTCAGTTGGTCCCATTGCTATGGTCTGTGATGAGGAAGAACATCGTGGGGGCCGGGAGAAGAGGGATATAGAGCAGAGCAGAACTACACACCTCATGACAGCTGGAAGCAAAGAGAGAGAGAGAGACGCACAATACACCCTCAAGGACAGTCTAGTAGAGAACTATTTCTTCCTCTTAAAGTTTCCACCAGTAATGCCATAGCTGGGGACCAAGTCTGCAGCACATGAATTTTTGGAGAACCTTCCAGATGTGAACTGCAATAACAGAATTAAGAAAAAGTCACCTGTGTTGGTTGGCTTTCCATTTCTCTAACAAAACACCTGAGATAAACAACTTATAAGGAAGAAAGTTTTATTTGGCTCATGATTTCAGAGATTTCAGTCCATGGTCAATTGGTGACATTGCTTTTGGGCCTGTAGCAGGGCAGTACACTCTGGCAGGAGTATGTGGTAGAACACAGCTGCTTACCTCATGACCGCTGGAAAGCAAAAGAGAGAGGAGAAGGGGACGAGCTCACAATGTCCCCACCAAGGGCACACTCCCAGTGACCTGACTTCCTCCCAGTGGGCCCACCTCCTACGGGTTCTACCACTTCCCAATAGCTCTTTGGTCTGGGGTCCAAGCCAGTACATGGGCCTTTGACGGATACTTAAGATATAAACTATAGCATCCATAGCATCCACAAAACAGGACCTAAAAACTTTCCTAAGCAGGTTTATTAAATAAAATTTCAAAATCTGTTGAATGAATGGCATGCTGTCACTAAAGCTGTGATATAGACTATTTATTAATTTATTAATTAATAAATTAATTTATTAAATCTCTATCAGTAAATCAGGGACAGTTTTGTAGTTAGTGAAAATACAGAAATCTCCTCCTTATATAGATGTGGTCAAAATAATGAATGTATCTCACGATCTAAATAGAGTGAGTTTGAAAGTAGCGTTTTGATGATTTTAGACCTATGGTCTTTAAAAGTGAACACTCATTCTTGAACTGCAACAGAATAGACAGACACACCGGAGAAAGGATAGGAGCACCAGGGCGTAGCCAGACTGGAAATCTTTGACCTTGGGCCTATGCCCCTGATGTTGAAGTCAGGATCTGTCTTGGGAGCTCTTGCCATGTGGAACCTGAAGATGGGAGGCCACGTTACCTGGTGTGGGTCAAGGGGCTACCTAACTGCTGTGAATTTGGCAATGACAGGGACATGGAGGCAGAGTAGATAGGATATCCCAAGTGCTGAAACAAACAAGACAGAAAGCTTTAAAATCTAAGATCCACTAACATCTCATAAGATGCTACTGATCCACATATCAGAAAAGGAACAATGAGGAGCAAAGATTATTTAAATCAAGGCTTCCTCTAAGCATCCCATTAATACTGGTCCCAGGAGTAATCTAGACAGGAGTCTTTGTTTCTTTTCCCCCACTGGATCAGAAAGGCATGACAAGCTAGGTGAATGTAGGAACTATTAATACAGGGAACTATTCACAAGGGCATGAGCTGTATTTAGGAACCGCAAGGGAAGGTACAGTGCCCCGACTTTCAATAGTGGCATGAAGGCAGCATTTGGAGAAGATCCCTTGCTAGAATCTGTAGACAGATTAAGTGGGGAGGGGGCTGGGGAAACAAACACCACCCCCATACTGTCCCCTCTCCTGTTCATCTCCTGCCACCTCTCTCCCTGAAAGAAGACGCCAAAAAACCACAGGGCAATCAATCTGGCCTTCATTGCAAAGTAGGATAGAGAGGAGGAGATAGTAGACCAGGTGGGACAAATGAAAGCATTAGCCCAACATCCCTGGGAAATTAATTCATATTTTTAAAATGATATCTCAAAGACATTGCAGAAGGAGTAGAAATATTCACTGGGGGCAACTGCTGACATCAGTTGCACTTGACTTTGCGGTGGTGTTAGTGGTACATTTCATCAAAGCACCTATCAGTAGGTACCTTTGTTTGGAGTGTGAACAATCTGAGGGCAGGAACTGGGCTTTAATCTTTATCTTCAGCATCAGTGAAGCCTGGCACATAACACATGTTCAATAGCTGTCTGTGGAGGGGGAAGTTGAATTCATGAATAAAAGTGAGGGGAATATATTCTGATATATTTAATTAATTTATTTATTTTTATTAGATGAATATGGAGTTACAATTGAGGGGGAAATCATTATTGAACAATCAAGAACAACTATATATTTACATAGTTAGCCAAGGCTGATGCCATGTCATGGATGCCCCCTTGGATTCCCCGTGATTCCATGATTCCCCCAGAAGAACCTCTGCGTTAAATGGACATCTTGTGGAGGTCAGAGATCTCCTTCTGAGATGATTCTGCCATATTCCCTCCCTCCAGTCTCCTAGATATCCTTCCTAATCCCTGCCCCCACCCTGCCCCTCTCCCTATGCCTCCAGGTATCCTAGGCAATGATCCCCCAGTTTGTGTAAAAATTCATATATTTTGAGGTTATTATTAGCTTAACCATCTAACATATTGTTTCCAGATGTATTCTAGCTTCCACAAATGAGAGAAACCATTTGGCCCTTGAGTCTCTGAGACTGGGATACTTCACTTAGCATGATTTTTTCCATCTCCATCCATTTGGTTTCAAAAGCTATAACATCGTCTTCTCTAATGGCTGAGTAGTATTCCATTGTATATATGGACCAAAGTTTTTGTATCCACTCGTTTAGTGAGAGGCATCTGGGTTGGTTCCATAGTCTAGCTATAGTAAATTGAACTGCTATAAACATTGATGAAGCCGTATCTCTATAGAATGCTGATTCTAACTCTTTTGCCATAGAAATCTTTCTCCAAAAAGAAAAACAATCACAGAAAACCTCTTTGCTGTTTTACATCCATGGCTGAAAATTCTTCCTAATGTCTAACAGTGGCTGTTGCCACCATTCAGAGAGGATTATACCAAACACAAAGGAATACTGCTTTGATGACTGAGAATTTAGCAACTCTCAGGGCTGTCACTTCAAACCATAGATGTGGGCCACAGGGATGACTTTCGGGCCCTCAAATTTTTAAAACATAAACAAACACATGGGACTTGCCAAGCCAGATCAGACTGGTGGTTTCTCCTGCCAAGAATTCTCCGTTAGGGCTGAATGTTCTGCATTTTTCCCCTTACATGTAAACTCTATGATTAATCTAGGATTGAGGTTATTTGTATTCCAATGAGTAGAGAGATTTTACTTCTTCTTCTTCAAAAAAATATCGCCATTGTCATATTTTGACTTTGCTTCTGGTTCTTTTCTGATTTCCCAAAATGATTCAACTATCTTTATTATAAAATTAAGTCTCTGAACTTCATTTTTTTCTATTGCTCTTCAAAAGATTGTTTCACTCTTTTTCATCTGTCTGGTAGGAGATAGCTAGTGTTGCTTCACTTCTTCTTTCAAATATTAGAAGAAATCATTACCATTCTGTCCTGAACTTTCTCTGCAATCTAAGTCCCCTAATAGAGCTAGAGTTTGATTGTCCTTAAACAAACTCCAAAGCGCTCTTGAAAAGCTGAGGGCTATTGGCCTGCCTACCCTTGGAGCTCTGGGGTGGTCTGGTCCAGGGTTTTTTCATATGTATGAATGGACCAGGGAACGTCAACTTCCACATCTAAAAAGAGGATCATGATTCAACGTAAGTGGGTTGGCCTGGATAATTTTGTTTATCACTAGGCTAATTTCCTGGCAATGTCCCTGATAATTTTCTATGGTTCAGACCTCTTGTACCTTCATAAATCTGGCTCTTATGTTCCCAAAGTAATAAACCATGGCAGGCGCAGGGACATTTCCCAACCTTGCAGGACTCAGTGTCCCCTTCCTAAAGAGAAGACCTCCTGGTGTTCCCTGTACCAGACTTTGAAGTTACTTGTTGGTTGTTTTATTTTGTTTGTTTTGTTTTTGGTGTTTTTAGAAAGCCTAACTAACCTCTCTGCTGTCAAAAAGGGTTTCTGTGACCCTAGGGATTGGCCAAAGTCTTAGTAGACCTGGTACAACTGCAAAGCAAAGCCCCTGTCATTTCTTTCATTTTTTTCTTCCCTTCTTTGTAATCCCATTTCTACTCTCCTACTTATGCTAAAATCAATGCCACAGTTTGCCTTTGAACTCTGTGACTTGACTGTGAACTCTTTGCGTTGTCATGTGCAAATATGCAATTTTCTCTCCTTTTATACCCTTTCTTTTCTCCCCTTCCCTTCTATTTGCACTTCTCCTACAAATTCTATAATTTCTTCCATAGTTTAGTCCTGAGTTTTTGATAAAATTGAAAATTATACTCTAATAAGAGATAAAATATATTTTAAAAATAAAATTTAAATTATACTAGGATGTACCTAGTATAATACATACATACCTTGTATGTACAAGAAGCAAAAACATAAAAATCAAAACATTAAGAAATTAAAAATCATCCCTAACCCTATTATTCAGTGATAACCATTACTTACGTTTTGATATATATATATATATAGTCTATTTTAAAAATCCATATGTACATGTTTTCAGTAAAATGGAACAATACCATTTGTAACTATCTTTTTTTTTGTCTCTGCTAAATAATACCTTGGAGATATTTTTCCATATCATTAATCTTTTACATCCTTTGAAATGATTGCATAATACTCCACTTCATCAATGTTCATAATTTATTCAACAAGTATCTTCCTATTTCCAATTCCCATCTCATTTCTGATGCTCTGATGGTCTCCATTATGCTTCAATATTTGCACATTCCAACATAAAGAAACAGCTCTATGTGGATTTACCAGTTGGAAGGGGATACAAAATGTTGAGACTTTCAACACAAATCAGCCACATGGCTGAGGCTGTGAACCTGGTCTACTGGGAAGAGTGAGGACTTGAGGAAAGCTGAAGAGAAAATAAGCCTCTTTGCGGAGGATGTGAAAAACATCATTGATAAGGGAGACCTGAAAACGTTCAAGTAAGGGAATAAGAGATTGGAAATGTTGCCTGTAAGTAAAAACATCTGGAGGAATGGAGTCCATGTAATACTTCAGAAGTCTCATCCATCTCCTCCCTTACTTCCTCACTTAACTGGAAAACTAACTTAATAGGTTGGACGGCTCTGCACTTCTCCATACATCTCTTGGCATGTCTCCTCGGTGAAATATTGCTTAGACTGAAAAAAAAAAAATCACAGGTTGGAACGGTGGCTCAGCGGTTATGGCGCTTGCCTGGCATTCGCAAGGATGCGGGTTTGAACCCCAGCACCACACACACAACGAAGTGTTGGAGCAATAAAAGCCACATGAAAAACTAAATAAAGGTGATTCTCTCTTTCTTTTTCTCTCACTCTTCCTTCCTCTTTAAAAAAGAAAGAAAAACAAATTGCAAGATCATGGTCTCAATAGAAGGAAGGAAAGTAGGGAGAGAAGGAAGGAAAGTAGGGAGGTAAGGAGGGAAAAAGAGAATGGTGGAAGGGAGGAAGCAATTTTAAAGAAATTCAAAAGCCAGCATTGTTGATGTCATGGAGCACTGCAAATCCCACCATCCAATCAAAACTGCAGTGCAGTACACGCAAACACCATCCTTACGACCTCTGAAATGAGAGACGAGAAATGTCTATAATAACATGTTTGTCTCCTTTGTGACCAGTCCAGTAAGGGCATTGCCCCAGTTGTCTTAAAGTATGATTGAAATAGAGTTTTGGAATAAATACAGCAGGGCGAGAGCTTTCACGACTGTCCACAAAGATAACTAGGCTGAAGGAAGGATTTCCAGACGTATCCAATGATGCCATTCCCATCATGACTCCAAGAAGTTGATAACACAATTATCGAAAGTCGTCTTGGACACACTATGACCTCCACTCTGGATTTGCTTCAAGCATGGATGACCCTGGAACCTAAAGCAAACACAAGGCACAACCACAACAGAAGGAAGGAGAGGAAACAAGGGAAAGAGAGATGGGAGGAGAAGAGTAAGAGAAGAGAGGGGAGAAAACAAAGAGGGTGCAAATGGAGAGAAATCAACTCTTTGCACAAGCTAATTCGAAGAAATAGCTCTAGGTGGAATTACTCATTCAAAGAGCAAGCAGAAAACGTTGAGACTTTAGACCCCAATCAATACATGAGTGCCATGAGAAGGATAATTGGAGGCTAGGTGCCTTGGTGCACACCTGCGATCCCAGCTGCTGGGGAAGCTGTGGCAGGAGGATCGCAAGTATCAGGCCAGTCTTGATAACTTAGCAAGAACCTGTCTCAAAAATAAATAGTTCTGGAGATATGAAGTAGTGAGGTGGCTCTGGGTTCAAATCCCAGTTCCCACCCACCCCACACACACAAAGAGAGGGAGAGAGAGAGAGAGTATAATGATTTGGAAACCTTGCTCTAAAGATGTCCTGGGCCTAGGCTAGGGTCTTGGAAGTATTGCATTCTCTTTTCCACAAGAAAAAAAATGTTTCTGTATTTTTTGCATGGCACCAGCCCTGAATACACACACACACCACACACACACACACACACACACACACACACGTGCAGTTCTTAAATGGTTTTCTGGGAATAAACACGACGAATGTCAGAGTCCTTGATGGACAGGCCTGTGAGGAACCAAATGGCAACCCAGCTGGAACTACTAGAAAGTCCAATCCTGGTCCCTTGTCACCTCGAGTGCTTGGTTCTAACCCACCTGAGCAAAAGATCTTTGATGTCCCTTCTTTTTGAATGGGTCCTTGAACACGACCCAAAGCGTAAGCCCTACTCAACATGGTCACCCAGAGATGCTGCAGCTGACAGCAGAGACTGGCAGGAGCCTGGAAAAGTACAATAATATTCTAAGTTGCCTTTAGTCTTTATTTTTATTTAGGCTAATTTGCATGACTGGTGGATGCCAAATGAGGATATTTTTCCTCTCCTTGGAATAGCTTCATGTTAAAATATCACTCTTTTCAAAGTGCCCAAATATTACTGTGGTGAATAATGAGACAGATGGAAAATAGGAAGGGTGGAGCAAGTTCAAAATGCTTTATATTTGGCAGAATAAATTAGCTTTCTAGATTTCCAGCTTCCTTTGCTTTTAATCATCCGAGGGCACCATCGTCTCCATCCCTTGGAGATGCAAGGACCTGGGACCCACAGCAAGCTCTATGGGCCTCCTACATGCGGCCTATTCGAAGGGCACAAGGCAGCTGCCCCTCCCCAGGTTGAGTGTGATGCATCCTAAGGAGTGAGCATGCCCAGGGGAAGCTTCCAGGCTGTGGGCTTGGTTACTTCAGAACTCTACCTGAAGCGTCCACCATTTTCCAGAAAGGAGGAAAAAAAAAAAACAAACCACCCAGTGCATTGTGGAGTCTCAGAAAACAGAAGGTTCCAGGGCATTCTTTATTCCTTTCTGAGCAGACCACAGTGGGAAGCACCACCAACTGAATATTTGACGACATCAGGTTCACAGCTGCACGGGCGTGGGCCTGTTTCCCAGAATGGCAACTGACATAGTGACAGATTCCCAGGTTGCTCCCCCGTGTTACCATGCTTCTGTCTCTCCTTCCACCCTAAGCTAAGCCTCCCTCCAAGGCCCTTGTGAAATGTCAGCAGGTCTTTCAGGAAGCTTCTCCCATGCACCAGCTCTTCTCTCCACGAAACAATTTAGAGATTAATAATGTAGCAACAGGAGTGAGATTAAAAAGCCATCTGCTGAGCCGGCCCTGATGCAGCTTAAAATACCTACAACACCGAAAGGAAATGAGAACACACAGTAATAGCAATGATTTGGGAGCCCGACAATCTGAGTTCAATTTCTAGACCTGTGTGGTTTGGGGAGAGTTCCTTGACTTCTTCCGGCTTTCCTTCTGGGAATAATAAAAGTCCTTACCTCATAGGGCTTTTGAGATGAGATTATTATTATGCTAAACAATATAATGCAAACAGCACAACATTAGTTATTATGACTTCTGCTCCTGCATCCGGCCCTGCTCCGGCAGGAGCCGCACCAACTCTTTGATGGAGCAGATGGGGCAATGCACTGGGCGGTCCATGCACACACGTTTGGCTGTTGCAATTCGAGACAGCCTCTAAGGAGGACTCACTATCCCTGGCCTCCAGGCTGTTCCTGGGAATCGGAGTTCACAGTGCCAGAGTTCGTTCATTCATTCACTCATTCATTCAATAGGTGCTCGGTGCTCATCTTGGAGCTGGCCCAAATCCCTGTCCTCGTGGGGTTTACATTCTCATAGAGAAAGCAGATGTGTAAGTAAAATATGTTGCATACCAGAGGCATTGGGAGTGCAGGCTGGGATAACCCGTTTGCAGGAAGACCACCTGGGTGAAGGCCAGAAGGGAGGGAGGGAGTGGGCAGCGGGAGCAAGCTTGAGCCCTAACATAGTCCCTCTTCCCCACCCCCGTGACACTCCTCCTCAAGGGTTCCTCTCCTTCCCTGTTTGTAGAAACTCAGCCAGCAACCAGGCCAGGGACTGCTTCTGTGGGTCCAGGACACATTAAGAAGGGGAGAGAAGATGGTCCCACTCCTGGCCAGCCCCAGCTCAAAGAAAAGGGCCCCTTCAGACCTGGAAGAGAGACAGGTCCTGCTGGCAGGGGCAGGGACAACCAGAGATCACTGAGGGACCCCCGCACAGCGGCACGAGGTGGTCAGACAGTGTCTTCAAAGGAACATTAGGGCAAAATAGGCAACCCTGTGAAGTGGCTCTGACAACTTTTTGGGGCAGAGAGGTGTCCTTCTCTAGGTGGCTTTGACTCAAGCCTAGAAAGTCACAGTTCATGACTATGTGAACGGAGAGGACTGATCCCTCTGTCAGCCAGTACACTGCTGGGAAAACCAAAGAGCCCAATAGTGCTGGCCGACCTGCAGCTCAGGGGCATGAAGACATTCGGCCCAAGACCTGGTGGCCCTGGCTCCTTCAGCACCTTAATTTTCTCTCCCCTGGGGTGGCTCAAAAAGCATTTGTTAAGGACCAGTTGTCTCAAGTTGATTTTATTTATTAGTTTTATTATCTGTCTAAGGGGCCTGTAAGCATCCTAAAGGCAGAGACCAATTTTTTACGCTCAAATCGCTTGCAAAATTTTTCTCAGGGTTAAGTAATGATAATAATAGCCAACGGTTGCTGAATATTCAAGAGCCACTGTCCCGAGTGCTTTGTGAGTATTAATTCTCTTAATTTTGAATGAGGTGGTACTTCTGTTAGCTCCAGTTGAATACTGGAGGCACAGGGCATTACACACCTTGTCTGAGGTCACTCAGTTAATAAGTGGCAATTTGACTTCAGCGGAATTGTCAGGGACTGAATTGTGTCCTCCTAGATTTCACCTGTTGAAGTCCTAACCCCCAGGACCTCAAGAGTGTGACTGTATTTGGTGACAGTGTATTTAAAGAGGTAATTAAGTTGAAATGATTGGTGTCCTTACAAGAAGAGGGAATTTGGGCACACGCTGGTATGAAGGGAAGACGCCAAGAAGACAGCCATCTATAAGCCAAGGGGAGAGACCTCAGAAGAAACCATTGTGATCTTGAATTTCTGTCTGCAGAAGTAAAAAAATAAAACTCTGCTGTTCGAGGCACCCAGTCTGTGGTATTTTTGGAATGGCAGCCCTAGGTAGCTAGCAAGTGCTTAAGAAAGACTCAGAAGATTCTGTGCTTCATTTCTGAGGCCACCCAATCTGGCCTGCATCTCTCCTGTGTTAGACACAGGGAAATAGCCTCTCTCACCCCTGGGCATCCAGTGTTCAGGCGGCTGAACACACCCTCCCAGGGAGGAAAATCCATTCCCATCACCCAGAAACTGTAAGCCACTGGCTTACACCCAACCCAAATTACAGAACTAGACCTTTCCATTCATTGATTTATTGACTCATCCAACCAATGATTACTGATGCCTATAACTCTCACCCTGAGTACTGGGAATATAAAGACGAACAGAAACAAGTTAAAGTGTCAGGAAAGTATTCACACAAATACAGTCAACCTTTACACGGGGTCCACACACACGCATTCAACGAACCACAGATGGAAAACATTCAGGAAAAAAACAAAACAACAAAACATTGCATCCCGTACTGTGCTAACACAGACATTTTCCTTTCATCGTTCCATATACAGTAGAATGATAACAGTGATTCGCGTAGCACTTATATTGTATTAGGCTTTATAAATAATCCAGAGAAGATCTGAAGTGGATGGAAGATGTGCACAGGTTACGTGAATATGCAGCCATTTGTGCAAGAGACTCGAGCACACACAGGCTTTGGTATCCAAGTGTGATCCTGGAACCAGGCCCCTGCGGATGCTGAGAGATGACTTGGAAGGGTAAATTTTATTTTAATCAAGTAGTCATATAAATATTATAAAACGACAGCTTTGGTAAGCGTTTGAAAAGAGAGAGAGCGGATGCAAGCAAAGCACGTTCTAGTAGAAGTCAGCTTGTCGGGGAGGCCAGCAAAAGCGTGCGCATCACAAGGCACCAAGGACGCAGGCGGGACAGGCGAGGCAGGCCTGCATTCCAGAAGAGGAAGGAACAGGAGGGCCAGCCCCGAAGCCTAGCTGACCCCACCTGCCACGACTGCCTGCCATTGCCTCTGCATCCTCCCTATAGGACTTCAAATCAAATCCCACAGGGCTGGTGAGGATAACAGAGGGGGAAAGGGATGGGATTCGGATCTCAGGGAAAGTCTAAGATGGCAAGAAAAAGTTACCACCCAAAACTAAGTAAGGCCTGAAGAAGATAAGCAAAGTGATAAACGGGGCTGTTTCAAATTGCTGCCCAAGAATTGTTATTTTTGGGGGGTGGGAAGGGTGGAGGATAGAAGAAAGAGAAGGAGAAAAAGAGAGAGAAGAGGGGTTGGTGGCTCAGATCAAAAACATTTTTACATTTATGTACCACTTTGCAAAGGTCTCGTATCACCTAGGTCAAAGAATTTTTTTTTTCTGTAATTCACCATCATCTTCAGCCCCATCACTCTTACCTCTTTTACTAAAGAATGTAAGTGCTGGCTGAATTGAATTTACTAATGTAGTATCTCCTAAAGAAGGACTGAGATCCTCATCTTTTCCCTAGATCAACTTGTTAAACTCCATAAGAGAATTTCATTTTAAATTTAATGTTTGGGAAATCTTTATTCCCCTTCCAATAATAAAAGCTGCAGAACTTACTAAATTTCCCCTTTTACCACGACTACTAGGAAGCTCAGAACCATGAATAAATTTCCACTGTTGCAACTCTGTTGATCCTCGTGGTTGGCAATCGCCATTTTTTTGTATGTGTTTTATCCAACTTTTCTATTTCTTTTTCTTTTTCTTTAAGAGAGAAGGATAGTAAGAGAGAGAGAGAGAGAGAGAATCAATTTTTATTGAGTTTTTCACATGACTCTCATTGCTCTGACACTTAGCTGTGCACGTGGTGCTGGGGTTTGAACCCGTGTACTTGTGCATGCCGGGCAAGCACCGCAAGTGCTGAGCCACCGCTCCAGCCCCTGATCCTGATTTTCTATTTTCTGTTTACTTATGGGCCCCCTAGAATCTACTTTACTAAACATTCCTGAGGAAGAGAGTATCAACAAAAGGAAACAAGTTCTGTTATCTCCATCTGGGCCAAGCTTCTTAAACTAAGAATTCCTAAACAGCCCCTGTCCTTGGTCAGTGTAACAGCCTAAGCCACTCTGACAAGACAGTGACATTCCTTCAGCTCCGTAGTCCCCACAGGAAATAACTCCAGTGCAGTGTGTATTATTTATCTATTGTTATTTTATAAGTTACTCCGAAGCATAGCAGCTTAACACAACAAACATTTTTATTTCTCAGCCTCTGAGTGGGCATCTGGAAGCTGCTTAGCCGGGTGAATCTGCCCCAGAATTCCTCCTGAGGTGGCAGCTAATGTTGCCCATGGCTGCAGACATCCGAAGCCTTGAGGGGCAGGAGGGTCTGCCTCACAGGTGGCCAGCGGTTGTTGGCAGGGGGCCTCAACTCCTTGCCACCTGGGCCTCTCAGTAAGGCTGCCTGAGTGTCACCCAACCTGGAGCTGGATCCAAGATTCGGTGTCCGATAGATGGTGGCTCACGCTGCACCCACACATGGCACAAAAGCTTCCTTGGATCCATTCTCGAGGGTCAAGCCCTCTGACCTGGTCACCTCTGGAAGGCCTCACCTTTCAGTACCATCACCTTGGGGGTTAGGGTCCAGCATAAGAGTTTCGTCGGGGACACAGATGTCCAGACCATAGCACACGGGCATGTGCGGAAGAGACCATGTGATCCCCAATAGAACAGGAATTAGAAAGGGGACAAAGGTCTCAAAAAGAAAGTGGAACTACGCTCCCCAATCTTCAAGGACGGCCCCACTTCAAATAGAATGGAAGGCCTAAGGCAGCTGTAAATGGCTCTCATCTTTTCTGGAGCCTGCGAGTTAGACCCCAGGTGACTCAGAAGACAAGGTTAGTGGTGAGAACTGAGTTCACCTCTGGAGAGGATGGAGGGTGCTGCTGGGTGGGAGTAGGGGTGCCGATTCCAGCCAGGACTGGTGTAGAACCATGTATCCAAGAGAAATTCGAAATCCAGTTGGCTGACGCTGGATGCCTGCTAGATTCCCCGCTATTCGGGACCTGTGTCACAGGGATGCTTAGCAGCCTCTCATGCATCCAGAAAGCACCCCTTCCGGTGAGAGGCCCGTCGGACAGTTTCCAGTTCACTGAGTGTGCAACACGCTGCTTCTCTTTGGTAGCGAACACCCTCGTGCTGAGGTTGGTTCACAAGGCAGCCAGGTTTTTCTTCTCCCTAATGTCATCTCCGCGCTTGCAAGATCGCCATAAAATACTCCAATACACACCAACTAAGTAACCAGCTCTGTGAGGTGTATAACATTCTTGTCATGTGGGAATTAACTAGCCTAAAATATGAGCAAGCCAGAGAGTATATTATGGAATAAAGCAGCCAGCTTGGAGCTTTTATTTTTCCCCCCTTTATTAAGAAATCCAGATGCCTACAGAGATGAAATGTGTTCATTAAATAACATTCATATCGGTGACTCCTGCACTCTGGGTCACGTCCCCACCACCATGTCCACCTTGTGATCCAGCAATGGAACTTCCTTGAACCCCCAACACTGAGTAGGAGCCCTCCTCCCAGGGCTTGCACAGGAGCCTCGAGCAATTAAATGTCTGCCTGGGGCTGTGTGGTTCTGTTTATCAGACAATGGGTCCATTTCTACTCTGGAAGTTGAGCCCCAGAGGAAGGGATTTTGATTTATTTGCATTTGTCCTGAACTTCAAGTCTGAGACTCTTGAAAGGTGTAGATGCCTTACTTTGGGAAGGGAACCTAGCAACAGTGAGGGAAGGTAGGGAGACCCAGGTTGGGCGGGGGAACTCACGGGGAACTTGCTTCCTGGCTCCCATCTCTCACTGGTCAAGAGCTGCCCCAGCATGCAGTGAACCCCTCATCCTTCCAGGAACCCTAGGATGTGCCTGCGTGGGGAACATTCCAGCAGGCTCCACACACCCCTCCCCAGAGCAGCCTCAGGGCGGCTGAGGGGGTGAGGTGCTCCTGGGAAGCTGACCGGTTTTCCACCGCTTGTTCTTTTCCAAGGAGAACCAAAGACTGGGAGGCAGGGCCCAGAGGTGATGATGGAGTGATGTTTCTGGAAGAAGGGGTCACAAGCGGAGGCTGTTGCAGGAATCTAGAGAAAAGTGTTGAGTACCCGAACTCAGCCTGCAGCCACTGAGACCGGGAAAAGGGAAGGATGGGGAGAGGTTTAGGAACAAGCCGTGGGAAATCCTGCAGACCTCAGACCTGGCTGCCTGGCAGAGGGGGAAATGGACAGAAGAGGAAGAGGAGGATGGAGACCAAGATTCCTAGCAGAAGTCACAATAGACAGGGACAAGACTGGGAGTAGGCAGGGACCACACAGCTCAGGAAGGATCATTCGAAGCACCAATGAGGGTTTTGCCAAAGTGAGAGGTTGTGATTTCCCAGCTCCACATGGCACGGTGGGAACAAGTCATGTGGACAGCAGATTCGATCCAAGTTTGAAATTTCGTCTGGAAGGTCATGCAAGCACGGGAACTGAGGATGCTAAGGGCTCGAGACACTCTAGACTGCACATTTAACTGTATGATGTACTCCTGATGAGCTTTGGAACCTTTTCATTCATTCCAGATCCTTCAATCAATATATGCAGCATGATGATCTCTCCTGTGGCCTGAAAAAGAAATTTAATGTACCCCAAGTTGATGCTATTGAGTATTTGTGGCCCAAAAACATTGTGTGCACTGGCCGGAGAGGCTCCCAGCAGCCTTCACAGGCAGCTCTTTGGGTGGTTTCTCCAAGCAGGGGCCGAGGTCACGAAAGCTTGCAAGGCACCTCCTGGGTTGATTCCCCTCTCTTGGCTCAACGCTGCCCTAGGCCTGAGGACACACATCCAAAAGCTGCTCAAGTGTCTGCGAGCTTGTGTCCCTGCCTCTGTTTTAGATTTCATTTTTATTTTCTGCATTTCTCACCTCCCTTTCCACCTCCCTCCTCCACCCCCACCTCCAACCAGCCTCCCTGCAGTCTCAGGTGCTGTAAGGTGACAACAAGAGAATATGTGAATCTGCCCCAGCATGCCCTGTAGGTCATTTCCTTGAATACCACGCAGTTTTTGCCAGTGTTCTAATTACCCTGAGAGTGTGACATGCCCCTGAGGCATGTGGGCCACCGGCCTCCCAGCTGGCAACCTGTCCACATTGCTGGGTGCACCTGTCTCAGGTTGGAAGGCTCCGCTGTCTGTGCCTTGCACAGAAGTGGTAGGGAGTGAGACCTCAACTCAACTCTGCTAAGCCCTGGGGCTTTTATTTTCTTTCCTTTCCTTTTTACTTTTTCTTTTTTCTTTTCTTTCTTTTTTTTTTTTAGGTTACCTCTGTTCATGCAAATGTTATTCTATCTAGAATGAGTTTTCAAACCCTTAACATTTGCTTTAAAGGTAAGTCTGCTTTGAAAACGGGTGGAAATTTCAATCATATTCCTATTCATAGTCAAGGAGTGAGTGGGAACTAAAAATATCAGCATTTTGGATTTTTTTCTTCCTCTGAAGCCATGAACAGAACCTCCCCAAGTCTTCTGAGGGAGCTGGGGAGCACGTCTGGCTCCCCTGCACCCACGCTGACACCCTGCGGCAGTGTCATCCCCCGCGAGGCCCCCAGAGCTTGTAGCAAAGCCCAAACGTGGCTCCGAGGCCCTCTTTCTCAACATGGGAAACGAAGTTCGATAAATGCATTACAAATTTAACGCAAAAGACAATTTGGCTATGGGAAAACCTCAGAGCAGTCAGGACGTTGGAAGAATTAAAAGCCAAATTAGCTGACAAGCATCGTCTCCACCTCACGTGCAGCCTGACATCCAGCAGTTCTAGAAGTTATTAGCGGAGTGTTGTGACCTGAGAGAGCTCCGTGCTGCTTTCAGGCCCGTGTTCATTATTCATTGGCTCCTTCTCCATGTGCCCTCGCAGAGCTGGGGCCATCTCCAGGCACAGAGGAGGCGAGCCAACGCGGGGTAGGAAAATATTTTATTTGAAAGGCCATCCGAGCATAGACACTGATTTATCCTCAGTGGCTTCTGTGTGAGTCAGTCTTTCTAAAAGAGGAAATTCTCCTTTAAAAAAAAAACCCTCTAAAATCTGTCAACTTTTTTTTTAAACTCAGATCTGTCTTTTGAAATTCGGTTTAAATTAAGACAAGATGACTCACCCTGCCAATGCCTCATTAAATTAGAGAGATACCTTAAGAAGGCCAGAAGTTTGGACGTTGAGTTGGATAGAAACTGTTCTTGCATTTCCTCTGTTTCTGGAGCTCTGCTCTCCCAAAGACAAAAGCAGCTGGCAAAGCCCTGTATTTCTTGCCCAACGGGGTCAGGTTGCCCCTTGGCAATGTGGGCCCACATTCTGATTGGCAGCCTGAGTTAACCAGCCATAGCCAAGGCAATAACCATTCGGTAGGACCATATCGAAGCTAATTATTAAAGTTAATTAACAGGAAGCTTAACGAACTTATTAGCTACCCAACAGTGGAGAAGCTGCTAAAGGTCACTTAGGAACTGGTCAATCCTCTGCCACTTTATTGCAGCTTAAGAGCAAAGGAAAAAAATCACATATAAATTTACCAAGTAAAACAGAACGAAAAGAAAAATTGCTAAAGATCAGAGGTACCATGGTAACACTCCATTCTAAGCACCGCTCCACATCCAAAAGACAAGTGATAATGATAACAATTTCTGGAAAATTGTGTTAGATAGTGCTTGCCACAGAGGAACAAGCAACAGAGCCATTGTTCCTTTACGTTCGACTTTATTCCTTTTATTTAAAAATCTCAGGGGAATAAACTCATCCAGATAAATACAAGTGGCTTTGGGGATGAATTGTTCAAGATTTTTTTTTTTTGCGAACAGAGAAGATGTGCTTCCTGGTGATGATCGTAGTCACCCTTCTTATCTGCCCACACCTGCCTGGTCCATCTTGATTAGGTTCACCCTTAGTTTCTGCTCAGATATAATCGATCTGATGCAATCTAGAAACGGCACCTACATGTAGCTGAGTAACTAAGGTGTCAGTTAAATTCATCCACATCCATAGGGGTCAGAGTGGAGAAAATGCGGATCCGGGACCTGAACGACAGATTTGATGTCTGCCTCTGTCTCTTGCTGGCTGTGTGACTCAGACAAGTCCCTTGGCCACCTCTGGACCTTACTTTCAGTGTCGCACAGAACAAAGATAAAGCAAGTTAA
This sequence comes from Aplodontia rufa, assembly GCA_004027875.1. Classification (NCBI taxonomy): domain Eukaryota; kingdom Metazoa; phylum Chordata; class Mammalia; order Rodentia; family Aplodontiidae; genus Aplodontia; species Aplodontia rufa. The sequence goes on along the minus strand of PVKS010004275.1, from coordinate 44,670 downwards.
GGGACTGAAGGTGTCCGGCATTGACTAGGAGCCCCATAAGTCATGCTGTTCTCTTAAGTGGCCTGTTTAAATGACGAAGACCAAGAGGGCAGTTTACTTATTGGTCCCTTTGTTTAACACACGTTGATGGAGTTCTTCCTCCGTGCCAGGTCCTGGGGGATCTCAGAGATTCCCTGGAGTCTTGCACAATGACCGCCCTGGAGCAGGAGCTAGCATTGGCGTCCCTCCAAATCTGCCCAGCCTCTGACTCCTCAAAGCGGTCGTCAGGTTACCATGGAATAGTGATTCGCAAACTTTCTGGTTTCAGGACAGTTTTACAGTCTTAAGAATTATTGAGGATCCTATATTGGCTTTCTGTTTCTGCTGTAACAAATTACCACCCCCTCAATGGTATGAAATAATACAAATTTATCTCCTAACCATTCTGGAGGTCAGAAATCCAAAATCATTCTGAGTGGGCTAAAGCTAAGGTGCTGATGAGGCTGGCTCCTCCTGGACACTGAGGGAACTGCCTTTTCTGCCTTTATTTAGCTCCTGGAGGCCACCAGCAGCATGTGGCTCTGGTCCCTCCTCGCAGTCATTCCAGCCTCTGCCTCTGACCTCACATCTTCTCCCTCTGATTGCCTGCCTCCCTCTTACAAAAACTGGGTGAAACTACATAGGACCCATCTGGATAATCTTCCCATCTCAAGATCCTAAACTTAATCGTATCTATAAAGTCCCCTTTGCCACACAGAGTAACATTCACAGATTCCAGAGTTCCAGAGGTAGACAATTTTGGAGAGCCATTATTCAGCCCACCACACACCCTAAAGAAGCCTGGTTATGTGGATCATTCCTATTAATGTCCACCACATCAGAAATTAAAATGGAGGGACTTCAGCATTATTTATTCATTAATTCATTTGACAATAGCAAATCCATTATAGATTAACATGAAGGACACATTTCAATAAAAAATAATCATATTTTCCAATACAAATAAAATGCTGTGAAAAGAATAGTGTTATATCACATTTTGCAAATCTCTTTAATGTCTGGATCAATAGAAGACAGCTAAATTATCATCTGTTGTGATTTCTTTGTTGTTGAAGTATATGAAGAAAATCCAGACTTCCATATTATATATAGAAGAGGAAAATGGTGTTTTTTAATGGCATTTTCAATTATTGTGGATATTCTTCTTTCATACTACACAAAAATGAAGCGAGATAGTCTCTTAATCGTTAGTTGTAATGTGGAAAAAGAAAACATATCTATGGGGGCTGGAGCAGTGACTCTGCGGTTGCAGCACTTGCCTGGCATGCACGAGTACGCGAGTTCAAACCCCAGCACCATAAACACAGTGAAGTCTCAGAGCAATGAAAATCACATGAAAAATTGAATAAAACTTGATTCTCTATTTCCCCCCCCCCACCTTTCTTTCTCTTTCCCTCTCTATTAAGAAAATATATCTATGAACTATTCTGTTACAGCAAACTACATTGACCTACTTCAAATGACTCTTTTATCCATGTATGATGTTATAACATTATATTGCAATATCAGTCATTCGGAACACATTCACTTACTTAATTAGGCAGATCATTCACATATTAATACATTTCACTATAAAATATAAAAACTTGTTAGTATCATTACAAGTTCATCAGAAAAACCTTTAAGTATTGGGAAACTGCCAACAAGTTTTCCAAAATTTTAAGTTTTGCTTGAAAACCCCAATGTTACCATTGACAGCAAACACTTCCAATTGTTCTTGGAAGGATGGCCTCACCCAGCCCATTTCTAAGTGAGAAAAATGTCTTCCAAAAACGGAAGCTAAATAGTCATAATTAGTCAGCTCTCCTTTCAAATTCAAGATGATGATCCACAGGACAGAAGAGGCTAGTTCGGGTTACAACTTAAATAGTGCCAATTAGGTGTGTGACATTGGGCCTTTATGTATGTGTCCCTTTTGTGACACAGAATATTGAAAAGACATGTCCTAGAGATTGGAGAAATAATAAAAGTAGTCATTGTTACTGCCTCATCAAGAACACTCTAAAATGGGAATTCCTTTGGTTTTATTGTGTTTTTACAATGGTTTGTTCTACTGTGAGTTCCTGGCAATGAATGTGATGATCACTTGTCCGGTTTGCTACCTCCGTCCTGATTAGAGCCAAGGAAACGGCAGTCCTACCCACTACCACCTTAGCACCAGTAGGGCAAATGCCAAGGCCATGCAGATGCAAGTATCATCTTAGTAGGTTGTGAGGTTAGTTGAGATCTTTGCAGATTCGCTGAAAGGTCTTGGGGATTCCCAGAGGTCTGCAGAACACACTGTAAGAACAGGTGCCGTAGAGAGACCAACACCCCGAGGGACGTGGAACCAGGTGGGGGTGATCTGGTGCTTCTCCACCCTCAGCAACCACAAAGGCAGCTCCAAGGAGCAAGCACTGTCCTGGAACAGACAGAACCGAGTCCCAACTTCAGTCCTTTGAAGCATATTTTCCTTTGAAGCCTATGGATAGCTCTCCCATCTGAAAGATGAAACTAATATTCTTAACAGCTTCAGAATTGTATTGTGAGACTCAAACTTGGGTAATGTTGTGAAAATTATTTTTTTTCTTTACACTTTATTTGGTATAAGTGACATAAAATAAATTGCACATGTTTAACATCCGGTGATATTTTGACAGGTAGACGGACCTGTACAGCCAGCCATCAACACAGTCAAGATAATGAACACAAACTTTACTCCCAAGTGTCCACCACGACCATCACCCCTTCCCTACAGATTCCTGTGCATTTTCTATAAGCAAAATCGCATCATATGTGGGTTTTCTGACAGGCTGATTCTCCTTAACATAACTATTTTGAGAATCGTCCAGATCATTCCTTTATAGGCCTGAGTAGTATTCCATTGAATAGATACATACACTCTGTTTACGCACTCACCAGTTGATGGACGCTTGGACTGCTTTCAGTTTGGGGTTAATACAAAAAGCTGCTTTGAACATTTGTATACATGTTTTCGTATGAGCCTCTTCTTTCATTTCACTTAAGATAATGTCTAGCCATAGAAAAGCTGAATCATATGGTAGGCATATGCTTAGCTTTTTAAGAAACTGTCAAACTATTTTCCAAAGTAAAATATTTTAACTCTTCTACATTGTCCCTGGCAGGGTGGAAGAGTTACAATTTCTCCACACCCTCCCCACTTCATATGGGTAGTCCTCCAAATTTTAGCTATTCTAATAGATGTATAGTATGTATTAAAGTTATTTGAATGCCAAAAATCCATATGCAAATGTAAAGTTTCATTAACAATATCTCTTTTCTTTGTATAATCTCAGGACATTTGGATTTAGCTTGCATATGCTTTCCAATCAGTGGTTAGTTGTTTTGTAAATATTTCCAAGGTTTGGAGTCCATTTTGAATTCTTAATAAATATTGTAAATTATTCAACAGCAGTGTTGGGGATTTTTATTTCTTTGAATTAAAAAAAAAAAGACATCTTATGGACTAACCAGTGAGAATATCTTCTTCCAACTTTTTTCCTCCAGATTCTCCAAACTATTGTGTACCAATATTTACATCCAAACAGACATACCCATGGAGGAATTTACAAATCAAAAGGCCATTCAGCTAATATGTCCCAATGGTACTAGTTGCGTCTGTTGATTTTGGTCTTGTCTCTAAGTCATTAGGCCAGTTCTTATTTTCACGGTGAAGGCAACTCCACCAGATTTGGAACTTCAGATAACCAGAGCGAAATATATTCAGAATCTCCCTACAGCTACATCTTAGATAACCACAATCCAATATGTCTCAGAGACATTCCCCAGAATCACGTTGAATCTCATGCCAGAGGGCCTTGCTAACTCTGATTGCTAAGGAGGAAAAAAAATAGATCATTAAATAGCAGGGATGACTGGTACTATTTCTAAAAATAAGCACTAATTAGATATACTTTTTAAAAACAAATGCTTAGTGCCTCGTTTTTCCCTTCAAGGCTAATTTATTGTTACTGCCTATTATTAATACACCCTTTTTACCAGTGTGAATGACCTGACAATTTATAAAACCCTTTTCGATACATTATCTCAGTAAATCTAGAAGGAATATCCATTTTTAAAAATTAACAAAAAACAAGAAAACTGGAGTCTCAGAAAAAATCTAAGTGACTTCCCTAACTACCCTCTGTTTGGTTTTGATTGTGGTGTGGGAAATAATCATCAACTCAGCAACTTGAATGACAAAAATGTATTACCTCCTCGTGTCCTGGTCAGGACTCCAGGCACGAGTGAGCTAATGCCTCTTCTGAAATGAAGATCTTAGCAGGGCCTGCAATCCCGTGTGGGGCTTGGGGTTCTCTTCCGATTTCATGTTACTGTTGGAAGAAATCAGTTCCTTGCAGTTATTATTCTTTTAGAACTCGAGTTACCAGTTTTGCTTCTGGATGTCAGCTGGGGTCAGTCTCAGCTCTTGGAGGTCTTCCTTGGCCCCTGGTCACTTGGCTATCTCTCGCATCTAAGGTAACAGCGGTGACTACCTCAGCATGTGTTGTTCAGAGTTCCATTGCTGTGACAAGTAACCTGAGATAAATCGACTTAACTAGGGGAAAGGTTTATTTTGGCCCACTGTGACCATGGCTTCCGTCCCTGGTTGCCTGGCCAGCTCATTCTGGCCCTGTGGTGAAGCAGAACATGATGGTGGAGAGCCTGTGGAAGAGCAAAAGAGCAAAGATACTCGCCTCATGGTGGCCAAGAAGCAAAACAAGGCCATCCAAGGACACGCCCCTAGTGGCTTCACTTCCTTTCACTGGGTCCCACCTCCTCAAGTTTCCACCACCTCCCAATAGCACCACAGGCGGGTGACCAAGCCTTTGGCATGTGGGTCTTTGGGGGACTTTGTGATGGAAATCATAAGCTAGCGTCTTTGCCATGTACTGCACTCATCAAGAGAGCCACTATCCCATCCCGTTAACAGACCCCACCTGCTCTCAAAGGGAGAGGATACCGTGGAGTGTGCACTCTGAGGAGTCAGAATCTTGGGGCCATCTTGGAATTCTACCCTCCACAGGTAGCAAGATGTAGGGATCGGAATTCAGATCCAGCTGATCCAACAGCTTTCCATGCGAGCTTGAGAGCTGGGTCCTCCGAGGCTCCCACATGCTGGTCCTTATCAAGTCCAGTTCCCCCACAGAGCTCCCCTGCAGCATCAGTGTGTGTTCTCTGCCCCATAGAGGATGCAGTTGAAGTGCATTCAGCAAGACGTGAGTGTGGCCCCTGACCCACGGCTGGACCAATCTGAGAAAACGGCACTGCTAATGGGGACACTCTTGCACACAGATAAAAACAGGACCGTTCCCTGTGACTGCTACCTCCCTTTTGCGGATTCTCTTCTTCACAGTCTTCCCACTGGCTCTGGTCAGAACACAGCAGCCCCTAAGACCAATTTCCAAATACAGAGCCTCCAATGTTTCTTTTTCCACGTCCCAAAACTCTCGGCCAGCTCATGGTCCATGGTCCTGGGATTGTCTCCTGGAGGTCACGGCTAACTGTCCAGTTATTTGTGTCCTCTCCTTTCTTGGGCACAAAGCTGAACTGTGTTCCCTGCCTCTCTTGCAGGGTAGTCTGGCTACATGGCTGAGTTCTGTCCAGGGGAGATGGAGAGGCACAAGCTGCTTCCTGTCTCAGCTCCACTCTCTGCTCTTTCCCATTGCTTTGGCTAGCTGCAAAGATGAAGCAGCCACCAATAGTGGAGCCTGGGAGGAGGGCAGCTCCCACAACCTGCCCCTCTCGGAGCAGTTCCACGAGAAAGATGCGGTGGTCTACAGTGTGGTGGACGGGCTCTGCCTGGTCCTTAGCTACCCCAGCACCATCGCTCTCTTCCCGGGCTCCAAGCCCAGCCCTTGCTACAGAGCAAGCAACCGGGAAAATGAAGGAGCAAGTGAATATTTGTGCCTTTGGGAATCCCACCATCTGCTTGCAACACAATAGAATTTCATCATAGCAAGCAATGAGTGCTCTAAAACCTTTAGGCTTGGCACTGATGGTCTGGGTATTGATCACAGGCAACCTTGATGCTCCGTTGAATTTCTTGACCAATTTCATCACCTGAAAGTCATTTTCCCATTTGGGAGCTAGCTGAGAACACACACACATACGCACACACTTGCTCGCTCACTTTTTTGTTTTTAAAACAGTGAGAGAGACAGAGAAAGAGAGAAACAACTTTATTTAGTTTTTCACATGGCCTTTGTTGCTCCAACACTCAGTTGTGTACGTGGTGCTGGGGTTTGAACCCGGGTCCTCGTGCTTGCCAGGCAAGTGCCGAAGCCGCTGAGCCACCGCTCCAGCCCGCTTGTTCACATTTTTAACCTGAACAATATTCACTGTCAATATTTCTACTATGATGATTATTCCCATGACATAGTTGGGAACTGAGACTCCGAGGTGAAGGACACACGCGGAGCTGACAATGGTGGATGGCAAAGCCATCTTCCCACCCAGGTGCTCTTTGCTCCTCAGTGCAGACATCCTGTCTCCTGCTATCCCCACATCATGGTTTCCCTGCCACCGAGCCATCTGTCTTCTTCACCAGGAGCAGTAACAAAGTCACTTCTAGCCCATATGGCACCGTTCTACAAAATTAGAACCAGGCACTCCTTCACGAAGACACGCTGATGTTATCTGCCAGAAATTTGCTCTAATAAATACACACTGCTTCCACATCTTTATGTGGTGGTGCTCCTTTGGTTGTTGTTCAGTGTTCAACCTACACAACTGCACAGAGCTATCCTGCAGAAGAATAGCCACTGGTCTTATAAGATCTATCCATAATGTCAATGTGGCTGGTCAATGCTTTTTGGATTTGGGACCCAGAAACCTTTTTTTTTTTGGTAGGAGTTTGATGTTCTGTGTATGCCTATTCCGATCTAAAACTGCTTTCGGATGACTCAAGAAAGAGAGGGCTGTCTATTGCTCTTCCCGGCATCTATTCCCTCGTGAGCTCTGAGACCATTAGCTCATTTGACTTCTCCCCAAAATGCAGAGGCTCTGAGGTTATAGACCTTATGCAAGTATAAAAGGAAGCACGGGCCAGGCCCGTTGGCAGAGTTAGGAGCTGCAGACGGTGCGACCGAATGAGCGGGTGATGTTCTCTGCTGATCTGGAGATCGCACTGTTCCTCCCCTGACCCAGCAGCTGGAAAGAGCAATGGAGGGGCATCGGGTTTCCTGGAGACCCTATAAGTGGCTCAGATATTTGTTCTCCAAGGCAGTGTATCAGGCAGAGCATGAGAAAAGAGGGCGAGTTCTTATGAAAAGAAAATCTCTTAACCAGAGAGCTTGAAAGGTCCAGGCAGGTGTGACTCCCAGTGGCCGCTGCCTACATCTGTAATTAACAGGGTTTCTCGATTTTTATTCTGTTGTATATGATTTTTTTTTTCTGCTTTGGGAAAGGAATTGTTTCTGAGCAGAATGAATCATTAAAGTTAATGCTAAGTCACTTGGAAGAAGGTTTTTGGGGTCTGGCATCTGGATGAACAGCAGCCATCAGGAATCATTACACTTTCATGAACTTTTTCCATCTGTACCATGGGGGGGAAAAATAATCGTTCTTCCTTTGTGGGACTGTAGTGAGAACTGAGTGAAAAAAAATTAATGCATTTGTGTAAGTGCCTGGCATTAGCAAGCTCTTCGTAAATAGCAGTTCTTATGATCCACGTAACAACAACCTAAAACTAATTCTGTTCCCATTTCCCCCCAGAGTGACAAGGTATCGCTCCCCTGATGTGTACAAGGGAGCGGAATCTCCCCAGAATTCCCGCACTCAGGCCCTGCAGTGAAGAATTAATTCTGGACGTGACAAATTTGTGTGCACAGTCACTCTGCTTTCCACATCTGTGCCCTCCAACCCTGATGGCGTGGATTATGGCAGCAGTTTTAACAGAGCCCAGTCTGCTTGGCCTGGGAGATAAAGAAATAACTGGTCCCATGAAGCTACCGTAGGATGGAGCAGTGTACACAAAGACTCTTATTAAATTGTGCAGGTCTCTTAAGACGTGGGATTCAGCTTCTCCCGCTTGTCCTCTCCTCCTCTCCTGCTGTCAGATCTAGATTTAGACATAGAACGGTGCACCCGTAGGAGAACTCAGGATCCAGCCAGGGAAGGTGAGGCCGGGCTTGGATCTGCTTCAGAATGCTTTCACATCTTATTTACTGGAAGGAAAACTTCAGTTCAAAAAAGAAGAAAAGAAAAAAGAAAAACAGACTGGAATGTTTTAAAATTTATTTTAAATTCCAATGTGATGCAAATGCTGTTATACAAATGACTCTTTGTTCAGATAGAACAGATATTTTTTCCAGTGCTAGGGATCCAACCTATGGCCACACACATGTAAAGCACAAGCTCTGAGCTACATCCTCAGCCCAGTTGAACAGATTTCAGGACAGAAAAACAGGAGGATGAAGTGGAGGAGTAAAAGACATCCCTCTACAACTGAATAACAAAGAGTTTTAAAAGGTCCAGGAGAAGGCTGTGTGGTGTCCAATCTAAGCAACAGAACATGATGACCCTGAAAAGGTCTGAAATTCCCTTCCCTCTGACAAAAACAAAGATTCCCCAGCTGTGAAATTACCCGTGCCCCTCTGCTCTGATCAGATGTCAAGGTCCAGCCGAAGTCCACATAGGGCTAGGAAAATTAGAGGAGCTCCCAAATTGGAGAATCATCCTAAATATTAGGCCACACTGAGGATGAGTCCAGTATTCCTGTTCTTTTGAGCTAGCACCTTGCATCTCCGGGGGCTGCTGGTCATATGCTGCAGAAAGCAGAGGGCCCTTGGTTGTGTGTCCTGGTGAATTAAAGCTCCGGTACCCTCTGGTTTCTCTTCTGCATGTTCACTCCTATTGATAACAGGACCGTGGTGATACTCTGAATTTTTCTCTGTCCAGTAGACAAAATACAATCTAAAGTCAGGAGCCAAGGGATGCATAATTGCCGGGGAAAAATTAAGACTGTGACCAAGTAGATGTTCTGGCCCAATATGAAGAAGGGTGATTCTCTATTTCCCAGAGAGCCTGCCTTGCTGTGTGGAGCAGACAGGGCTGGCCATGCCTGTGGTCCTTTAGCCAGCAGTAGTAGGCAGGATGGCAGCAAACATGTCAACAGCCACCACCCACTTGTTTCTGGATGACTTTGAGATCTGGTTAGGAACTTTCCTTTCTTCCCAGCTGTGAAGCAGGTGACAGAATAAGGGACAATGTTGCATGCTCCTGTTCTATATTGCATCATACACCACACCACATTACATCATTGCTAATCATACAGTGACAGTATGAAATGGTATGACTTTTTTTTTTTTAAGAGAGAGGGACAGTGAGAGAGAGAAAGAGAATCGATTTTGTTTCATTTTTCATGTGGCTTTCGTTGCTCCGACACTTCCTGTGTACGTGATGCCGGGGTTCGAACTTGCATCCTCACTCATGCCAGGCAAGTGCCATAACCACAAAGCCACCACTCCATCCCCATGATATGTCTTTTTAAGGGAGGGGTAAAAAGTTATTTGAAGCTTGGATAAACACCTTAGGAAATTTTAGTCACTTGAATTCTTTTGCTTGGCTTGGTTTTTTGGTTTGCTCTTGAGGTTAAGACTGAAAGGATGATATGAAGAATCACACCGTCAAAGGCCAGGGAACGAGGGGCTGCTTTCTGGGTCAGGCTAAGCTTGTTCTGAAACGGAGCCTGTAAAGTTGGATAGTGGGCTAATGAAGCAGCCGGTGTTAAGGACTCTGAGTCCTGGGTGGGGGGTGAGTGGCGGTGGATGGAGACAAGAGGGAAGGCACATGGACCTGGAGAGTGGGGACAGGGCGGTTGCTAGGCAACGTCCTGGGGCAGAGCAGCCAAGCCTTGAGGGAGGAGGTGCTTTCAAGAGCACCACTTTTTGCCGTGGGTGGCTACATGTGGCCGGAACAAACAGACCCGAGAGGTTGGTCACACCTAGCTAGTGGCGCACTGTTCCCCCAGCGCTGCTTCCTGCTATATTAACAGTCAGGAGGGGTCCAGGGGACCGAGCCCCAGGAGCGTGGCAAACAATTTGAACAGCAGCTGGGATGAAACAAAAAATGAAAGCTGTTTATTCTACAGTTCGTGGCATGGAGGAATAATAGCCTGGCCATGGGGCCAAAAATTGTGGCTTAAAAGTGTATTTGTGGTGGGGCTGGAGCCGTGGCTTGGTGGTTGTGGCACTTGCCTGGCATGTGCAAGGATGCAGATTCAAACCCCAGCACCACGTACACAATGAAGTGTGGGAGCAATGAAAGCCACATGAAAAATTAAATAAAATTGATTCTCTCTCTAAAAAAAAAAAGTGCATTTGTGGAGTACCAACCCAGCACGAGGCACTTGGTGAGTTGCTGGGAAGGACAAAGGTCACACCAGCCGTGATCCTTGTCCTATGGTGGGAGAAGCACCTTCAGACACGGGCTTGGGCATTATTAGTTAGCTATAGAGACGGAGTAGGAAGAAGACAGAGCTCAGAGCCTGGTTCGAAGCCCAGTCTGCGTTCCTCTAACTGTGAGATCTGCAGTTCCGAGACCCTGTGGAAGTCTTGCAGCCCCTCACTGTAAACCGGGGATGATCACGGCAGCCACAGCACGGGGTTGCTATGAGAACGAGATGAGCTGACCATCGCGAAGTGCTGAGAAGAATGCCGAGCGCATGGGGAGGTTTGTTTGACAAGTTCCGTAGAGGGCTAAAGAAGCAAGGTTATGAGTGAGCTGAGTGTCACCTGTGGCCCAAGTGCCATACCCATGTTCGTAAAACGCAACCCTCAGCCAGAGCAGGTGGCGGATGCCTGCACCCATGTACTTCCCAAGTTTTCTGTTAAATTGTTCTTTGATCATCCTAACAAACAGTGCCCATGCCTGAAGGACACCTGCTTTCAAGCTCAGGCACAAAGCCCACAGCAGCCTGGAGTCTGCGACATTTAGTGATCCACTGGCTCAGCCTCCTTTCCTGACACCTGGTGTCTTAGTCAGATCTCTGTCACTGTGACCAGCAGACCTGACAGGAACCACGTAGAGGAGGAAAAATTTATTTTGGCTGTTTCAGAGGTTCAGTCCACGGTCGGCCGACTCCGCAGCTCTGAGCCCAAGATGAGTACATCGTGCCTGAAGGATGTGGCAGAGAGAAGCAGCTCAGGATGTGACAGCCGGGAAGCAGAGAGAGAGCTCCACTCCCCACAGGCAAAGTATAACTCCCAAAGGCGCAACCCTATTCCTCCAGCCATACCCTGACATTACCTCCCAGCTAATCCGCGTCGGTGGGTTAATCCCCTGATTAGGTTACAACTCTCATAAGCTGATCATCTCATCTCTAAGCATTCTTCAGTTGCCTATGCACCAGCTCTGGAGGGGGCACCTCCTATCTAACCCATAACACCTGGAATGAGGAAGAAGGGTTACATCATGGTGCATTTCCTTTGCCATCAATAGAGTCTGCTCTAGCTCATCTGTCTACACAGCGTCCCTATCCCTTCCTTCTCCAGCTACAAAACCCTGAAGTCTTCCTCTAACTTTCCCTAAAGTTCACTCAGGTGTCCTGGAATGCCTTCATTGTCCGCCCTACATTTCCAACTTTCCAGCCAAACATGTTGCAGGTACAACAAAAATAAGTTTATATCAGCATCCAATGTCCCAGCCCTGTCCCTGTGCAAGACACTATGGTTTGAATAAGTGTCCCCCAAAGGCCCACGTGTTGAAGGTTTGGTTCCCAGCCTGTGGTGCTATTGGGAGGGGACAGAGTCTTTAAGAGGCAGGGCCTAATACAAGGAAGTTAGGTCATTGGGGGAGTGCTCTCAAAGAGCCTTGGGGTCCTGCCCCTTCCTGTCTCTTTTTAGCTTCCTGCATGCCACCAAGTAAGCAGATGCCTCCTCCACCTGCCCTGGCCCTGATGTGCTGCCTCACCACATGCCCAAAAGCAACAGGACCAACCGAAAGTGGACTGAACCATCCAAAACTGTGAGTCAAAATAAACCTTTCCTCTTTTTTTTTTTTTAAGAGAGAGAGAGAGAAGCAATTTTTATTTGGTTTTTCATGTGACTTTCATTGTTCCAACACTTTGTTGTGAATGTGGTGCTGGAGTTCAAACTCATGCACTCACACATGTGAGGCAAGTGCTGTACCCACCGAGCCACCTCTCCAGCCCAACCTTTCCTCTTTTTAAGTTTATTTATCTCAGGGATTCGTTACAGCAATGGAAAGTTGGCTAACACGCAAGGACACCGTGACACTTGGCTGGCAGGACCCAGGGTCAGTCCATTGCCACAAATTGAGACAATTCCCATTGTACAGCAATCAGGGTGTTTATTATGGCATAACACCCTGCCAAAGAAAGACAGAGGAGGGAAATTCCATAGAAGAGGAAAGGGGAAAGTCTGGAAACACATTTCCTGTGCAGGCCTTGGATGCCTCAGCAGCCTCCATTTTGCCCGGAGAGCCACCAGGGCCTTCGCTCCCTTGTAAAAAATCTTGGAAGATCAACAGGCTAAGAGTACTTGTGCTACGCTCTGGATTTGCCAGGAAAGAGAAAGTTAACAGATTATAGAAGTCCCAGTTTTCTTCCCCCAAGGAGTCATTTTGGTCAATTCAGATAAAGGCTGAGTTTCAGAGTTCCCTCCTTGATTCCACGCCTGAGGCACCCGACTAGGGATGTGCAGAAATCGCTCTTTAAATGCCTCATGCCTGTGGTAAACCATAATTTTTGTGTTAAAGGAGCAGGGCCTCTTTGGGGAGATAGTAAAATCCTGCAATCACTCCCTGGGCACAGACTCTCTCTAGGCCCTGCGTGGCCTATGGGCCATCCCCATCTCACCCATCTGTCATGCTGGCCAGGAGCCCACTTGCAAGTTGGTTGGACCCTTGACCTCAGGCATGCATCCAAGGCAACGTGAGCTTAGATAGCCTGTCTCAGTGACACCGGAGGTGCCATCTGTCCTGCAGGAAGACCATCTTTGGTGTCAGTCCTAAAACATTGGCTCCATATTTTAACCACAGCGGGTCACTGTTATTTGCCAAAATGAGATACCTGAACAGTACAGAAGGCATGTGTTGCAGGGGGAGCTTTAAATTCTAGCTGGAAGTTTCAAACCATGGGAGGATCTCCGGGAAAAATATGAACAGTGGAATTATGACAAATAAAATTAGAAAACTGCCCAAGAATAAGAAATCACTAAGACACTTCCAAACACCCCAGAAGATTCATATAACTAGCAGAAGAAGTAGGGGTTTTAAAAAAAAAATCTGCTATAGCTTGGATCTGGAATGTCCCCTAGAGACACATGTGTTAAAGGATCGGTCCCCAGTCCAAGGCGTTATTGGGAGGGACGGATCCAGTCACCAGCCCCTCTCACCTGGATGCCTCGAGAGTCCCCTTAGTCACAGTCACTCTGCTTCTCTTCTGGCCTTTTTTTTTTTCTTTTTTGGTTTTTTTTTTAAGAGAGAGGGACAGTTGAGAGAGCAAGAGAATCCATTTCATTCAGTTTTTCATGTGGCTTTCATTGCTCTGACACTTGGCTGTGTACGTGGTGCTGGGGTTCAAACCCACATCCTCGTGCATGCCGGGCAAGTGCTGTAACCGCCGTAACCGCTGAGCCACCGCTCCAGCCCCTACTCTGGCCTCTTTAGTCCATTATTCACAAAGGAGCCCCAGAGTGATCCTTTCGAAACGTCAGCTGGGTCATGCCTCACCTCTGCCAGAAGCTCCCTTGCCCAAATGTTATCCGTCATGTTATGATGTTGGAGTAAAACCCAACATCGTACAGCCCTGCAGGAGCTGACCACCAGCAACCTCTCTAACCCGTCTCCTCCTGCTTTTCTTCCATTTCATACCACTGTAACTGCCCTGGCCTCCCCGACCATCCCCTGCTCTTGAACGGGCCAAGTGCGTTCTCACCGGAACACTCCTGCACTTGTTATTCTTTCTGCCTGAAATGCTCCTCTCCCAGCTTCGGGTCTTTATTTACGCATCATCTTCTTGCTAGGCTCCCTTCCCTGGCCTTGCTTTCTGTATCAGACACCTTGCATGCAATGCTTCAGGTCCTTTCGGTTTCTTCTGTCTCTAGAACTCCTGGCCACGTATTCTGTCCCAATTGCCACTGAGCACCTGACCGTATGGGGCTCCCACCAATGTCACTTGAGCACAACCCAGCAACACCTCCCTGCTCACCCAGACCATATGCCTCCTGCCTCACACCTCAGGGCTTCCCTACCTGTGCCAGGTAGCAGATGTGACAGGATATTCTTGGCATCCACAAAGGTGCAACCCAGAGTGCTGAGGAAGTTAGCACCCTAAGGCATGAAGGAATCTGTACGTTCCTCCCCTTTCTCGTTTTCATCTCAGCTTAGCTCCATAGAATCTACCATATATGGTGATGGTTGACTTTGTTGGCTGTCTGTCTTGCTATTACGATATAACCTTCATGATTTTTATCTAGTTGGTTGACTGTTGTATCCCAAGAATCTAAAATATAAGGAGAGCTCAATAAATTATTGTTGAAGGAATGCATAACTGAGAAGGAGTTTAATCTGAAAAATACCGTATGTATACATATGTATCTCATATATATGTGTATGTATGTGTGTGTGTGTGTGTGTGTGTGTGTGTATAGCAACTGGCTGTAACTCCTTAAAGATAGAACAGAACCAGAGTCTGTGATGTCCAGAGACCTGATGAAGGAGTCTGGGGCCCCAATGACAGGTTGGTCACTTTGCGTCCCAGTGGTGAGCTGCATGTAGGGGACTCTACTATGAAGTTTATGTAGCTAGAGTCACTCACAACTTGTGGTCCATGAAACTGAATAAACTGCCTTCACATAGCTTGAAAGAAATATTTATGCTTTCCAAAATATTAATATTTTAATTTTTTTAAAAATGTTAATGTTTTCCAAATCTTTACCATAGATATATTGTATATTGTTTTACATTTGGGAGTAAAGCATATTATAGCTTTAGATAACATCTTTGCTACTATTTTTTAAAATTCTAGCAGATTTATACTGTTCTAGTTACACTTTACCCAGAAAATCAGATTTCATGAGAAGAAAATGCTAAAACCATGTCAAATGTTCTGCAGATTCAGCTCTGATATAAATAAATTCCGAATGGGAGAATTGGCTGCGCATGTTGGCTCTGTGGGATTAAGAAGAGTTTTCTCTCCTTCCCTGCCCCTCGCCCAAGACAAACAGAGGCATCTTTCTGATCAGTTTGGAAATCAGCCATATCAAAAGGCTTTTACAGTAGTCAAGCAATATTTATTTGAGGCACAGACTGCTTATGAAAAAGCCAAAATTACTTGTCTACTGGAAACAAGATCAATACAGAGTAATAGCACACTACGAGGGACTTTGAATCTAGACAATCCTTTATTTTATCTTGGGTACAATCTACTGTGCCAGGAGGATTTCTGATGGGAGAAATAGTGCATTTCAGATGGAAAAAAATCTATAATGGCTAAGAGTTCAAATTGTTATAACAAAAATCTACAGACATAGTATATCTTGATTTTAGCAAGTCAGTCATGCTATCTCCTTAGGGACAACGTAGAGAAATGAGGACCTTCCTCATATAGCTAGTGTGACAATTATAGAAATATAGTAAAAAATTATATATATATATATATATATATATATATATGTGTGTGTGTGTGTGTGTATGTGTGTGTGTATAAATATATATATATAATGATGCATAATGACATTCAATTGAATTGTGTATCATAATTTAATTCCTGATACAGAATACTTATTCTATAAGTGACAGTTATTATTAGTGACTTTATATTAGCCACCAAAAGTGATGTGTATGGGGTGGAGTGGTACCTACCTGCCGTGCACAAGTACATGAGTTCAAACCCCAGCACCACATACACAACAAAGCTTCGAAGTAATGAAAGCCACATGAACAACTAAATAAAATTGATTCTCTCTTTCTCTCTCTCTCTCACTGTCCCTCTCTCTTTAAAAAAATGTGATGTGTAAGTTGAGTTAAATGCATCCAGTTATCATCTAGAGGAAAGACCTAGGGCTTAGCAATCCCCCATTGATGGGGGAGAATGTCTGAGGCTGGAACCTTTTAACACTGAGAGGTGGAATGAGGATCAAGAGTGTAACCAGTCTGGGACATGGCCAGGTGATTGCTTCTGGACAAAACTCAGTCAAGCACAAAACAGATTAGTGGTTGCAGGAAGATGGGAGGTAGAGAGTGAGATTATAAAGACTCACAAAAAAACTTTCAGAACTATGTTCATTGCCTCGACTATGGGGATGGTTCATGGATGTATATGTCTGTCAAGACTCATCAAATTACATACTTTACTTCTGTGCAGTTCATTGTCCTTCACTCATGCCTCAGAAGAGAAGATAGGAGGGAAAGGGAAAGAAACAGTTAAGCCATGTCAGCGATTTCGGAGTAGCTGGTATTGAATCAGGATCCTAGAAGTTAGGGTCAGAGCTAACTGTAAGGCTAGAGGGACTAGAGCTGAATGGTCTGTAAGGGTGTAGGCATGACTGGGGTTTTCTGATGTAAGGTTAAAACCTGAGGGACACAGTGGGCAAACGAGAGGATGTGTTTCTGCCCATTGGTGCAGCTCAATGCTGATTCCTCACACAATGCTCAATGCCCCTCCAAACTTTAAAAAGGCTTCCTTCAGGTCTAGGCAATGGAACTTACCAAGCACCATATTCTAATGCAGTTTTAAGAATGACTGTCTTAGCTGGAGGTGGCTCAGTGGTTACTGCACTTGCCTGGCATGCGGGAGAACGCGAGTTCAAGCCCCAGCACCACATACTCCAACAAAGTGTTGGAGCAACAAAAGTCACATGAAAAACTAAATAAAAATTGATTCCCTCTTTCTTTCACTGTCCCTCTTAAAAAAATGGCTGTCTTGAGAGGTGGTGTGCTCCCAGTTCTGGAAACGTTGAAATCACTGTTGGATGATCAGGTCTACTAAACCTCATTGCCTAATCAAAGATTCTTAAAATACTGGCCCATCACCACCACCATCTGGGCTCCAGAACTACTGGATCAGGATCTCCAGGGGTGGCAACCAGACACCTGTACTTCTCTCAGCAACCCAACAATTCCGAGGCCACCTACGTTTGGGATTTGTAGTTACAGAAGTAGACTCGACTATCTCTGCGGTTTCTTCTAAGTTTCTATGATTCAACGAATGCCCTGGACGTTTGAAATTATCTTTTGTGTCCTGTACAAGGCCAGACTTTCTTGTTCCCAGATAAGAGGCCAGGGATATGGCCCTGGGGACACCCTCCACATGGAACAAACCTCCGGAGAGGGAAGGATGTCTTCCTGCCTCCGCCAACATGTTCTTATTTTTTTGTGGAACCCCTTGTCCTCCTGATGGGATGAAAACCAATGGAAATGGAACACAGGGATTCTGTGTTATCTTCTTTTGATGCTTTGCACTCTTCTTTATGTCCAAAAAGTTCAGATTATAGATATTCAAAAAACAAATGTTCAGGACAAGTAACCCAGGAAGAAGAAAGTGACAGAGGGGACAAAGGGAGGAAAAGAGAAAGGTTATAAGGGTGTTCTGCAAGCTTTCCTTAGAGGTGAGTAAAGCATGAATGGTCGGGGTTTCAACCCTGAAGGCAAATGCCCTGAGTTGAAGTTCTTCCCAAGCCCCTACCAATTGGTCACTCTGACCAAGCTGCCTAAGACCTCCCTCCATACCTATTGCAGATCACTGTAAGCATTAAGTGGGTTTTGGCCAATCAAGCAGATAGAATAGTTATTGACAAATTATGGCTTCTGGATCAGTCTGATCTAATACTTATTTTTGTAAATAAAGTTGAATTGGAACTGGCCACACCCATTCAGTTATGTACTGCCTACAACTGGTTTTGCCCTGCCCCAGTAGAGTGGGGCCCTTGCAACAGAGCTTCTGTGCCTGCAAAGCCCGAAATAGTTACTATGAAAGCTCCATTTTAAAAAATTTTTATTGAAGAGTTGTGTTGCTGTACAATCATAAATCCATAGTAGTAACAATATATGTCCCTGACCAGAATCACCCCACATCACCCAAACCCCAGTCTCTTGACTTTTCTATGTTTTCCCCTATGTAAGATGTAAAGATATAAATGTGTATATATGTGTGTGTGTGTGTGTATGATTGTGCATTTTCCAGAATTAAATGATTACATAAGTATTATTTGGCTTCTCGAGGGAATAAACAGTAAGCTACATTATTGATTCCCCCCTCTGCCCTCCTTCCCTTCTTTTTCTTTTCCCTCCTATTGCCACCCCCCCACACACACATGTCTATGCTTCCCCTAGATTATGTGTAGCTTTGACTTGGTGAGTCTAGTACCTGAGCATGACCTCTCATCCAAGCCCGGGTTTAGCTCCAGCCTCCACAAATGAGGGAAAGCGTTTGACCCTTGAGTCTCTGAGTCTGGCTAACTTCGCTCAACATGCTTTCTTCCGCTGCCGTCCATTTACCTTCAAATGCTGTGATATCATGTTTCTAACGGCTGAGAACTCCACTGTATACACATACTAGAGCTTTTGGATCCGTTCATCCGGTGAGGGGCATCTGGGTTGGTTCCATAATTTAGCTGTTGTAAATTGAGCTGCTATGAACATAGATTTTGCTGTGTCACTATAATGTGCGGACTCTAGCTCTTCTGGGAAGCTCCATTCTTTAATTCCAAATGCAAGACTCAGTATAAAGCAGTCCCCAATTCCTGCTGTGAGACCTCAGTACATCCTCCCACAGTCATTCCACAGCATCTCAAATCTACTTCGGGGCACTTCGTCACATGGCGTTACCCCATCGGTTTTGGCTTCCTCCATCAGACACTAAGATTCTTCAGGTTAGAACTGTTTTTTTCATTGCTTTGGGCAAAATTGACCACTGGGAAATTCATGCTGGGTGAACGTATTCATCAGTAATATGCACTCCGGCAACATAAACCCTCAGAAACAAAGGATGATAGACCTAAAAAGTGACCAAGCCTGGCACTCTGAGTAAGCCTCCTTGGATTCTGTCCCTGTCGTTGTAATGGGTTGATTTTCTGTCCTCACACCTGCCTCTTTAGTTCCCTCCCCTTAGTTCTTAACTGCAGAGGTAGCCACAGCGCCCTCCTTGTGAAGGGACCTGCATCCTCCAATTGGCATTTCTTCTCATCCTGGTGAGGCCATCAGCCTTTCCTTGGAGGCTGGGAAGCTCTTGTCAAGACCTCTTGGTCAGGAAGACCTCTGCCCTAGGGTGGATGCTCCCTGTGGGATGGAGGAATGTGCCCTGGTCCCCTGCCACTCCACAGCAGGTGGCCTGCGGCATTCTTCCCGCGCTTCTCTTTTTCTTTTTTTCAGGGCTGAGGACCTTGTGCATGCTAGGCAAGTGCTCTGCCATTGAGCTAAATCCCCAACCCCTTCCCGTGCTTCTCATGCAGCTGCATCTGCTCCTGCTTTTCTGAGCATTTTTGCTACAAAATATTAGGCTATATTTATTGGTCACATCACCAAAAGCCGGTCCTTGACATTTCTGACCAGGCAACATTTGAGTTGGGCCATGAATGAGCTCAGTGACCTTGGCCACTCCCTGATCTTCCTCCCTAAAAAGGGGAGAGAGGGTCACGAGCCCCTCTGACTCTAACATCAAGCGCCTCTGTAAGGGCACATGAACCTTCAGTGCCAGGTGTTTTTGCAATGGGTTTAGCAGCTGGCTTGGGCACTGACCTGCTTGAGGGGCAGGTGCTGACCCTATCACCTGTGTCATCCTCTGCAGGGTGCTAACCTCTCACCCTCCCACTGACCGTATCTTGCCTAAACCCTCAGCACTAAGGTAAAATTCCTCAACAAGCTCTGGGTAGCCTGAGCTTTCCCCAGGCTCCTTAGAGTTCAAAGATGAAGTCAATGTTTGCCTCCAAGTAAGAATTCATTAGCTGCTATTGCCAATCAGAGCTGTTTTCTCTAAGCTGAAATGGACTCCCTGGATTTCTGCAGGTCGTGGGGTCAACAGCTTAACATGCAGCATCTACAGCCACCAGTGGTCTCATCTGCTAGGACTGGCAGGTACATGTAAGCTTCCCCTTCTGACGCAGTGGTCTGGCTTTCCATCAGGGACTAGCTGAAAAGCACCCGCTGCCTTGCCAGCGAGACCTAGGTCTCCCCAGATATCAGACTGCAAATCTGATGTGGAGCTAGAAACTTGAATCTCTCTCCAGGGTGTCTGATAGGCTCACTCTCCAGCTTGCCTTGAAATAAGGGCTTTCCCCTGCCCCCGCCTTCCACTTATGGCATTTTTATTCCCATAGGAATCAGTAAGTAGAAAGGTATTTGTAAAGTAATGGGTAAAAATGATTACTGGGTTTTTAAAATGCTCTCTCTGATGTTCCAATTTTTATTTAACTCTACAGTGACAGTTATACTGACAGCCACACTTATTCATGAGCCAGAGAAATCTTCTTTGCTTAATACTGCAGTAAGCACTATTTGCAAAGTAACATTCCTCGGATGGCTTCCGCCACCACATTCAGGGTCTTTGCAACCCCACCTCCGCAGGGAATGACAATGTTTTAGCAAAGTCGACTTTGATGATAGAATCCCATTTGGGGGCACAGAAATGTCTCAGGGTTGGCACAGGAATCTGCCTTCTCCAGATAAATGGGCCTAAAGATGACAGGACCATCTTCCCAGGGCTGGCCACTGCAACACACATTTTTAAGAGCAGACTTTATTCTGACTGGGGAGAGGCCACTGAATGAGCCCTTTTTTAATTAAAATCCCTGAACCTTACTTATTAAGACTTTTGGCACACACCGACAGTTGAATTTTTCCTGCATGGTCCTTTTGGGAACCACCTAGATGACTTTGGCAGAGAAATGACATATAAATAACATTTAGGATTATTATTATTAGGCAAGGTTCTCCTCCCGTGTGACTCTCTGGGAATTCTAATGCTCAGACTTGCTTGTTATAAATATGATATCTTCACCTTCACACAGGAGGCAAGGTGGAGGAGAGGGTGGTGTTTGGAAGATGCATTAATTGAAGACAGTTTGAAAATCAGCCTGCACATAATTAGATAAGTTATAACAAACTATTCCCTTGTTTTTGGGTACTTCACTCATTCCCCAAGTCTCCAGGGATATAAATAGCAGGCAGGCATTCTACACATGTCAGGAATGCAAAATAGACAGAATCAGCCCAATAGATGATAGATCATAGAATAAATAACACTGGCCTGCCACCAGAGTAAGAAAGCAGCACCCATCACAGAGAGACCATTCAACCAAATGGGACAACTTCAGATGGCAGAGGTCAGGGCTGGTGAAGTATCCCCAAATTTTATTTGGACTTTTTAATTTGTTTATGGTACCAGGGATTAAACCCAGGGGTACTTTACTGCTGAGCCACATCTTCAACACTGATTTGTTTTGTTTTGTTTGAGACAGGGTCTCACTAAGTTGCTGAGGCTGGCCTTGAACTTACAATCCTCCTGCCTTAGCCTCCCAAGTTGGTGGGATCTCAGGAATGTGCCACTGCACCTGGCCCAAATTTTAAGAGAAGAGTTCCTGTTTAGGAATGCTGGTCCCATATCCCAAGCTGACCGCTGTTTATTCAGTCAACATTTGAGCCCTCACCATGAACCAGAAACTCTTCCTTCACTGATGACAAAGAGGACAGACAGACAAAGTTTCTATACTCAGGAAACTCAAAATCTAGGGTGGGGTGGGAGAAAGAGCCATGTAAATAAGCAAATAAACATATAAGACAAATCAGTGAGGGGCTGGAGCTTGGCTCGTCGGTTATGGCACTTGCCCAGCATGCCCAAGTACTCGGGTTCAAACCCCAGCACCACATACAAAACTAAGTGTCTCAGCAACGAAGACCAGGTGAAAAACTCAATAAAAAAATGTGTTCTCTCTGTCTCTCTCCCTCTGTCACTGTCCTTCTCTCTTAAAAGAGAGAGAGAGAGAAATTAATGAGATAAAAGTGATACAAAGTCAACAAAACAGATCCCAGGTGGCACAAGACTAGGGACAGATAAGTCCCAGAGGTCTGAACAATGCAGACACATTGAGCTCGGGGGCTTCTCATAAGAAGTTACACTAGAGCTGAGGCTCAAGGAGAAGGACCCAGATCTGGGAGGACCTGACTTGCTGCTTTCTATGCAGAAAAAGCAGCAGGTGCAGGTGCCCCGGGCAAGAACATGCTTGGCAGCCGATTCCCCAGTGAGCTGAGGGAGTGAGATGCCAGATCACCTCAGAGGTCACCGTGAAAAGTTCAGATTTTGTTCTATCACCATTAGGAGCCATGCAAGGGTGCTGAGGGGACTGCTAGTTGTCCCCTATATTCACTCTCCCCCTTTTGAGTCCAAGAACCTCTTAAGTAGAGGCCAGCAAGTGTTCACCCAATTAGAGGGAGCATTATCCAGGCTTCTCTGTGTATATGTGTGGCCCTGTGATGAAGCTCTTGTCAAGGAGATTTGAGCAGAGGTGACATGTGCAACTTCTGGGTCTTACTCTTAAATAACTGGGCATGTACTCGTGTATTTTTCTTTTCCCCATCCCTGTGGCTAGAATGTGGACATGGCTAGAAAGCCGGACAACCATTATGATATGGTGAGCAACAACACAGAAGGAATCTGGGTCCTCTCATGACTGAAGGCTGGCCACCTACATGCTCTGAAGCACCTGCCCCCCTTTGCTTGAGTCATTCATCTTGGGTCTCTTTATTATGTCATCTCAGCCTGCATCCTAACTAATACTCAATGTTTCAGTCAGGACAATGACCTTATCTCAAGCACATGTCAAAGAGATCACTCTGGCTGCCATATGGAATAAGTATTGGGAAGAGAGAGAAAACTCATAGTGAATCCAGAGAGACTCGCAACCAGCCAGGAGGCCCTTGCAATAATCCAAACAAATGATCCTGAGCATAGGGTAGTAACTCTGCTCAGAAAGAGAACTTAATAGATCCAAGACAGATGTCGGAAGTAGGACCAAAAAGATTTAGGGATGGATTAGAAAATTGGGAGAGAAGCTGAGAAAACAATAATCAAGGTAACTCCTAGTTTGAGATCTTTGGGTGATTTTCCAAGATGTGTAAACAGGATCTGAGGAGGTGACCCTGTAAAGGGACATTGGAGCATCCCTGATATCCCTGATATAGGAGCTACTCAGAAGATAGCAAACTTAGAGGTGATCCATAGCACAATTGTCCAATAATCTGTGGTGACACAGA
This sequence comes from Aplodontia rufa, assembly GCA_004027875.1. NCBI lineage: Eukaryota > Metazoa > Chordata > Mammalia > Rodentia > Aplodontiidae > Aplodontia > Aplodontia rufa. Next base: position 21,420 of record PVKS010004275.1, on the reverse strand, counting down.
TGTACCCCACGTTTGAGCTGAAATGTTGCACATAATAGAAGCCAATTCTGGCTAGTTTAGACATAAAAGCACTTTTTAGAAGGATGATCACATAATTTACAGAAGCCAAATATAGCCAATATTCTTAGCTTTTTATCCCTAAGCAGTCCATTTTCTTCCATTTTTCCACACATATGACAAAAGATAGTGTCTCCATGGATTCTGAGTTTATATTACTTCTAGCAAATAAACCATACAAACGCAGACACTTGTGCATCCTCATACTAAATCCCTAGAAATCAGAATTTAACTAGCTCCGCTTGGGTTAGGGGTACAACCAGCTACATTCAGGATCACAGGACCAAATAGGACAGGCCACCTCTGCCAGTCCATGTGGAAAGCGTAGGTGAGACAGAAGGGGCTCTGCCCGGGTGTCTCCCCATCCTGTGCCTTTATAACAAGGTCCAGATTGAATACAGATACTAATTTCATGAAGACACGGCATTCCAGAGCTCAAAGGGCCCTTTGAGTATTTATCTTTTGCACAGAGCTAAACAGAAGTTGTCTTGAACTGATAAATATCTTTTCTTGTTTTTAAACATCTCTTGCACAGAAGACTTCACAGCTTGCCCTGGGGACCCTTGGTGGGACTGGAATTCTCACAAATACTCTTTTTGTTTCTCACCTTTGTGCATTTGAAAACTTTTCTCCTTCTCTCCTCATTAAAGGGATGGATGATATTAGAGCACCCCTTCTTAATGATAAACCAGTGAAGCTGTCCGGAAGTAGACGTGATATTCTGCACGCGGCTAATCTACTTGTGACCCTGCACCTTCAGAGATTTGGCTAACAAAGTCCTGAACAACTCAGGGGGCTGTGGATCTTAGATTTGTTTTTTACCAGAAGCTTCTATTCTGCAAATAAGGGATCCCATCTTCCCCTTTCCCGCACCACCCTCAAACACTCATTCTTTATTCCCGTCCAGGGCTTCCTCTCCCCACTTCTCTGAATAAAGTTTAAAATTGAGCTATAAGAATGGAATAGCTGCTCTTTATCTGTCAGAGAAAGATTAGCTAAGGATAGTTATGGGCCCCAGGCAAAGATAGGGATGCAGTCTGCCTCTTAAAGGCTTGATTGGGAGGGTTTTATTGTTATTATAAAGATGCACTTTCTTTTAAAAGTTTAAAGCTGGAGTTTTTTTTCTTCTTCTAGTCGCAGGAGGTCATGTATTTTTTTATTAGACTTTTTTTTTTTTTTTTTTTTTAGTTTTAAGGCAGACAGCCAACAGCACACACAGTAAGTACCGTGCAAGCTGAGTGGGACCTCGAAAGAAAGCTTTACCTCCATCTACGCCAGGGGGACTCAACATTGTGAGCTTTGTGACTCTCAGTAATATGTGAGGGTCACAACCCTTCTGCCACAGAACAAGCCCGCCGCAGGGGTGGAAATACAGTTTTTCCAAATGGCAAGCTGATGAAAAAGATGACCTTTTGATATCCTTCCTATCTCATGAGTCCTTTGACTTTTTTATCATGCAACTAATGATTATGATCAAATAGATATTATGTATAAGAAGTGCTCTAAAAAATATAATCTCATTATTTTTATGGGTTTTAAATTTTCATACCAGAGTTTCTGAGCATGCTATTCATAGCCAGTTATCATCATCCCTATTGTCACTTAACCAATAACTATCACAAGTCCCTGCTTTTTGGTTTCTCATTGCTTTATTGTGGTAATATATACGCAACATAAAATTTACCAATTTAACTTTTTTTTTCAATTGTGCACTTCAGTGGCATTAAGAACATTTACAGTGTTGTGTGACCATTTCTTTTCATCCTGGAGACTCTAGATCTTTAAACAATGACTTCCCATTCTCCCCTGCTCCTGGGTAACCCGCATGGAACCTCCACTCTACAATCTGCCTCTATGAATTTGCCTATTCTAGTTATCTCACATCAACAAAGTCTCTGATTTTCATACCACTCACCAAATCAAACACTTTGACCTACCCATTATCACACAAAGGCTCAGGCCCCCACCCTCATGCAGAGTCCAGAGGTCACCCATTCTAACTTGTGGCCTTCTGGTTAGAAGACCTTACTCTGTGCAGCTGATCTTATTTCATCCATACAAAACCTTGCAAGCTACATATTACGATCCTTCCCTGTGTAGTGGAGGAAGATGACACTCCCACAGATGAGATCATAAATGATAGGAAGTGGCAAAGCCAGGATTCGGCTCAGGTCATCTGAATTCCTATTCCTGCTTTTAACCATTATACTATTCTTCCTGCTCTGTGACTAACCATTTGTCATCTGCCAGCCCCTGGGCAATGCAAAAGGGCTGTCCTCCAGATTCTTGCAAAGATTAAAATCATGACCTCTGGGTTAGCCAATTTGTGCACAAAACTCCAGGTTGGAAGAAATGTCATCCATAAAGATGGTGCATGCACTTTACTGAGAAGCCGTAGAGTACAGTGGCAAAGCACCCCGGTTCCGGAAGCAGGCTGCTTGGTTTTAGCCACCAAATGATCTTTGCCTGATCACTTAACCTTCATGATTCTGCCTCTACTTATGTAAAGCAGAAATGTCACTGATGCTGATGCTGCCACTCTTATTGTCTTCTTATGAAGATAAAATAAATCAATGCACATAACTTACTAAGAACAGTGCCTGGTGCTTAGAAAACGTTATGTAGTGATGCTCGCACGACTGTAACACATTTCTACGGTGAAATGATTCCTACATCTTTCATAGATTCCTTGTTGACAGTTCTGTATCTCTGTATCAGTTGGGATGCTTTCTGATGCAGGTAACAAAAACATGACTCAAACTGGCTTAAAACAGAATAAATTATGTGAACATAGCTGAAGTCTAGGGGTAGAGCAGATTCCAGATGTGGAGCAGTCAGCAGTGAACACTGACACTTCTCTGTGTCCATTCCACGGTGCCATCTCAGCGTTAGCCCCATCCTACGGCTGGCCATGGGGCAGCATGGCCTGCAGTGGTGACCAGAGCTTTGTGCTTCCTCTTCAGATCTAGAAGGAGGGAAGGAATGAACAGGCATTCCGTATAATGGTTGGGCCAACTCTGAGCCCTTAGCAGTTGTCAAGGGAGCCCCCTTTGGGAGCTGAGAATGGAGTGAAAACTGATGTTATCAGACAGAGAAGACCCACGGCAATAGCTTCAAATCTCTATGCCTCCAAAATGCAGCACACAAACTTAGTAGACAATTTCAGAAGTTTTGCAATCATGACTCTACAGGAAATAGTCTAAAAGTTACCCGTAGACAAAGCCAGACTTTGAGCAAGGTGAGCATAAGAAAGCCATTGCTTTGACCCTTCCGAGAGCCACTGCTGCTGAATCTGCATTACGCTGTGGGTCTCTTCCGAATCTGTGATAGTGCTAGAGGGGAAATGTGCTTCTCTTAAGCAACTTGTTCCATTTCATTTTATGGACAATGCCAAACACATATGTTTACCATGATTTCCTCTCCCCTTAAGCCTCTAAGAACCTTAGGTTTATGGCTTACCTCAAGGAAAAAGTGGAATTAATTTTTCTGTACTAACTCTACATCATGATTATTGTTTTCCAATCCATAGCTTCCCTTGCTCCTAACTCAATTAATTTTTTGTATTGTATGTAGATTTTTATAGGAAGAAACAGGTAGTAATAAATAAATGCATTAAAATAACCTAATATGGAAATATGTATATACTCAATGTCCATCCCAGCATCATTTGTAGGTTTAAAAATAAACCAATATAAATGTTTGGTGAAAGTATATTCATAAAGTTAAATATTTTCAATTAAAAATTATGCTTCTAAAAAGTTTGTGACAAAAGAGAAAAATACTGTGATATTAGAAATATAGTCAAAACCCAAATATAGTAAATATAGTAAAAACCCAATAAAACAGGTGAGTATCAGCAACAGAGAGGACTATAAAAGGAAGACAAATACAAGAAAGTGGCTTGTATTTTACAATAGAACACAGAACAATAAAAACATAAAAATGAGAGAGAAATTTTAAGAATTTGGAGGATAGGGAAGAAGGTATATAAAAAGGAACAACAAATAGACAGATGGCTCATAGGAAAAATAGAATCCAAATATAGTAGAGTAAGATCTTCAATGCATTCAAGAAATGTAATTGTCAACAAGGAGCCAAGTACCTTGAGAAGCCATCACTCAGAAGAGAGAGCAAAGCAAAGACGAAGAGAGTTTGTCCCTCACAGCCCCTTGCTGAAAGAACTACTGAGAGTTACTTAGAAACAAATTGAGCCTAGAAAATAGAAGCGGGACACATCAAACATTGTCAAGAAAACAAATTGGAAAATACCAGAGCAAGTCTAAATAAGCATCAACTGTAGAAATGATAGAAAAAAGTCTAAACATAAAAATGTATCACATTAGATAAAAATATTGTACAAGGGCATGAATGACGGATGAGAGTCACCAGAGTTAAAGGTCTCTAAGATCCTAGTACTGTTTTCTCCAGCATATAGACATGTTGACTTAATGTTACATTTCTTTAAAACATAGGCTAAAAATTCAAAGATAACCACTAAAGCAACAGAAACAAATACTCCTTCTAACTATATAAATATTCAAAATAAATATAAACATTAAAGTCATCCATTAAAAGAGATTATCAGATTTCTTTTTTTAATTGAGGAATTGAGTTGTTGTACAATCATAAATGCATATCAAGTAACAATATGGTATGTATTTGATCCTAGTCCAGAATCACCCACACATCGCCCACACCCAGGCTCTTGATTCTTCTATATTTCCTCCCCTAGAACAGATATAAATGTCCTTATATACATATATAAGATTGTGAATTTTCCAGAATTAAATGGTTGCATAAGTATTATTTCTTTTAGTATGCCTTGCCTTCCTTGTGAATTTTTTTTCCATTATTATTTCATGTTTATTTTTATCCCTATAAGCATTTTTTTGCCTTAAAATTTACTTCTCTGATATAAATATAAATTCCAGTATCCTGAGTCAACCATTCTTGATATTTTAAAGTATTTCCTAATGGTCTTTAAAAATTACATAAACAGGGCTGGAGTGGTGGCTTGGTGGTTACAGCACTTGCCTAGCATGTGTGAGGATTCAAACCTGAGCACCACATACACAACAAAGCGTCGAAGCAATGAAAGTCATATGAAAAACTGAATGAAATCGATTCCCTCTTTCTCTCTCTGTCACCGTCCCTCTCTCTTTTAAAAAAAAATTATATAAACACACATTCACTTGTTTCCAGAAAGGCTTTTATTTAGAAAGATGCCCATTTTTTTAAGGATGCCCATTTTAATACATACTTTTTTTTTTTAAAGAGAGAAAGGGACAGTAAGAGAGAGAGAGAGAGAAAGAATCATTTTCATTTAGTTTTTCACATAGCTTTCATTGCTCCAACACTTTGGTGTGTACATGGTGCTGTGGTTCAAATCCACACCCTTGCACATGCCAGGCAAGCACTGTAACCACTGAGCCACTGTTCCAGCCCCTTAATACATAATATTAATATAATATCCCTTACCTTTTTATTCCTATACTTTCTTCAGTGATATAATGTTTATCCTAATTCTTATTAATTTGTATTCATAGTATGCATATTGAGTTGCATTTATACTCCTAAACCTGTGCAATATGTTTCAAACTTAGGATATTCTCAATAGATTTGAGCAGATGTTCCTCATCAACTTTAGGAAGTATATTCCATTTGTGGTTGATGAACAGTTTTTCATTTGAATGACTCTTGTTTTAAAACATTACAAGGTTTATAAGATACCTGACCTTGGTCCTGAGTTCTGTTCAACTTTGTTCTATGGAAATGTTATTCAACAAAGCAAGACAAGAAAAAGGAAATCAGAGGTAAAAAGATTTTAAAAGGAAAAAAAATTAACACAGTCATTATTCACAAGTAATATGGCTGCCTTTGAGTGTGGGGATTTTCTTGGTTTATTTTTTATTTTTTTATTTTTTGGTTTTTGCAGTGTTGAGAGTTAAACCCAGGGCCTTGCTCATGATAGCAAGCCCTGTACCACTGAACCCAGCTCTTGCTAGGAAAATGCTCTACTGCTGAACTTCATCCCCAGCCCCAAGATTTAATTCTGCTGGAAAGGAGTAAGACATTAAACAGTTCTGTTTAAATTTTTTCTCATAAATGTAAAGAAGTAGGAGTGGAGAAAGGAAAAATAGAGTTTCTTAAAATGTGCATGAGAATTTTAGTGAATTCCCATCTCTTCTTGTGGCAAGGGAGAATCTTGGGAAGATGAGAAAGGAGATTGACTATCCAAAGCTGACTTTTTCACTGGATGAGTGTGTGACTTCCCATTAAGAGTTTTTCAGATTAGTCTGCCAGAGTCTGTTCTGTACAAACTGTATGATCCAAGTTTTAAGAATTTGGACAAATCTTCTCAGTCTTACATCCAAGTACTTGGCTCATAAATGTGAATGAGAAGACCCATCAGGAAGCTTCTTTTGAGATGCTAGAATATTCTAGAAGTTGCTAGAATAGGGAGGTCCCCTGCTTACCCCACACTCCAGAACAAGGGGTCCATGCTGAGAGAGCAGCAAAGCAAGGCCAGCATGCCCTGCTAACCCAGTGCCCTAGAGGAGTCTGAGCTGAGCACAGGGTGGCTGCCAGCTCTCACCTGTATCTCAGAATACCACCGCCTGGGCCAGTGTGGTCACTTCCTTGTCCTGTTTAGGTTTATTCACTTAGAGATTTCCATACATATGTATAGAGATGACTGGGAAAACCAGAAACTCTGAGTAAAGTCTTGGCATCTTAAATGATATGATTTTTTTTCAGGCTTCACAGGACAAGAGTTGACAAGAGTTAGATATTTCTTCAGTCACCCAGCCATTCAATCAGCCAACAACCCTGGAATATGGTGCCCTGAGTGAAGATTGGAGGTGAATATTATACAATCCCTGCTCCAAGACTTTAGCATCTAGAAGGCAAATGACCAGGAAATAGAGCAGTACAAGAAAAGTATGAGTTCCAGACCAACTAGCTAACCAAGGGCTAGGGTTGAGCAGGCACGTTGGGGCCACATACAGTACGCTTCCTAGCAGTGTGACTTTGACCAACATTTACTGGGTATGTTCCATATGCCAGGCATTGTGGAAACTCTCTAATATCATGCTCTTGTGTTATCTATATAATCACCATGGGAGGTACTGTTTCCTTTTCACAGAGTAGGAAACAGAATTAGAAGCAAACCCTGAGATGGAATTCAAGATACAAGTGTTCATTGAGGATCAACACCTTTGAAAGGGAAGGAGGAGAAGCCACATTGGCGGGAAGAAATTGAAATTTGATGAAGATCAAATAAATCTCCAAAGCTCTAAACCTTAAGCATTGCCTGGTGATATGCCCTCTTCACTCAGTCATTGGTTCTGCCCCAAGAGGGTCATAGCCTCCAGCAAGACAACTCTGTATCTGAGGACACCTAAAGGAGCTGATGGCTGAGGAGCAAGTTCTGAGCAGCATCTCTCTGCCTACCACCATAACTTACCCTGCCAAACTGTTGGAAAGATTGGAAATCACTCTTGTAAAGTACTTGGTACAGAGTAGTTGCTCATTAAATTGTATTTATTGCTATTCAGTACAGAACCAGGGCAAGAAAATAAATGTCATGGTAATTCCTGGAAGATTTGACTCATGGAAAAACATCATTCACATTGATTGCATCTTGAAACTCTTTCTCTTCTTCCCTGTCCACAGCCCACTGTACTGTACTCACCCTAGCTACAGAGTACAGTGCGGGGGTAGAGGGTGGCCAAAGAAACTGCCCATCTATGGGTATGGGAGGCACTGTGAGAGAAAGCAAGGCCTGGCTCAAGGTGTGGTTTGATTAAGGGAATATCAGATGGACTTTGTTTTCCAAGCATTTAGCTGAGATGTTACATAAGAGATGGTGTTATTAAAAAAGTGCCTTGGGTGAGTGGGATGTCACCTGTTACTCACCAGCGGGACAGCGAGGAGGTGGTTGCAGCAATTACAAGCCCTTCAAATCTCAGCTCTGTAGGAGCGAAGGCAGAGGAGAATCTGTGTGGACTTCAAGGTCAAGTTGAGAGGAACAGTGGTGGAACCGTAGTTATAAGTGAGCCTACGCCTTCCAATTACTCACAGCCAGATCTGTTCTTAAAATACAAAAATGACAACTGAAGATGAGAAACAGGCCTCTGGAACATGTGTCCCACATCCATAGAAGGAAACCTGGCCACTTAATGCTGTTCTCCTCCGATCCATTTAATGGGAGTTAATTGCTTAATATGTATAACATTTGGGAACCGTAGTTGATCTGCCTATTATATTGAATTAGGTAGAAGTGAGAGTCAAACAGGTACTTATCTTTATGCTCTCTTCTGTGTGTTTGTAAAACACTTGGTACTTTTCAAAGCATTTTCCATTTAGGTCTCTAATTTTTTTCAGCTTCTCTCTCCTGTGGTCTCCATCTGTTATGTATTCTCAGTTCCTCTCTGTTGCTGGTCTGTGCTACCAATCAGCTCAACTTTTGAACCTATTTCTGCCAAATTCTAGACACAGGTGACCTACACCCCAGCCCCTCCATCTTCCATCACCTTCTGGAATCTTTGCAAAATGGATTCCTCCCCTACCACTCAACAGCAATCTCTCAGGACAGAAAAGAAAGAGCTCCACCCTCAGTGCTTCCAGCTAGGCCATTCTGAAGCACCTAGCACCTCCTGACCCTTCCCTTTTAGGAACCTTTCTCTGATTTTCTTGCACCAGGGAAGGACAGTAAATAAACTTAGAATTGAGTGCTTACTTCCACCAATTGGCAATGGCTACCTCGGGTGTTCCATTGAAAAGCAAATTTGAGTTACATCTAGGATGCTGTGATTGATTAGCATGCCTGCCACAGGCACAGAAATGCGGGACTTAGCATAGATTTATGCATTACTCTTCCTGGGTCCTGCAATCTTCTATTCCCTCATTTCTCTTTGGTTTCTCCTCTTTGACTACGCAGGCATGTGACTTCTTCACCCCTAGTGGGGTGTACCTCCAATGCAGGTTGTGATGGGGCTGCCGAGAGATTAAACGAGATAAATATTGGATTCTTTATCAATAGCAATTGTTATTATCATCCTTCCTTTTTTCTATTATCTTCATAGATTGATCTCATTAGATATATGTCCTTTCTTTAAGCAACTTAACTACTCTCTTGATTCCCAAGTCTATTTCTCCAGCTCTGACAACCCACCTGCCCTCCAAAAAAGAAGACAGAAAAATAGAAAGGAGAAATCCAGGCGAAGGGTTAGCAACAACATGAGATACAGAAGATGAAATTATTTTCTTCCCTAGGAGTTTGTTCACCAAGTCAGAAAGCTTTGGAGGGAAAAGGGATTTTTAGAAAATTATTCTTATATAGAGAGGATTCCTCATAGGAGAAACACTGACCTTAGAGTGTTTTGACCTCTGGCTTCACCACAAGGCATCCTGGCTACCTGTCGCCTTGTTTTCTTTCTTATCCTCCCCCTTCTTCCCACCTGCTATGAGTCTCCTTTGAGTGACTCTCCAAGGGTGGAAAAGGCATGTGGGGAGGAGAAACAGAAAGGCAGGAGCACCAGTAGATCAAAACAGAGAAAAGAGAGAGAGAAATAAAAGGAAGGAAAGCAACAGTCAAAGGGGAGCCCTCCTCTCCCAGAGTGCAGAAAGCCTCTCTCAGCCCCACCATCCTGACCTGCCTTTGGCCATGGAGACGCCATGTTGGTCAACCCTTGTGAAAGGTGTTCTGCCCTCAGTACCTGTTTCTCTACCGCAAGGGTGAATTTTGCTTTTTTATGAAATATCTGTGATCCTATCCTCTCTCTTCTCCCTGAACCTGGGGGGCTTCGGGAAGCTTCAGGGCGGTCACAGATCAGGATGCTGATTTGGCTGTTCTCCTTGGTTACCTGAGACTCTCAGTAAGAAGTACGTCAGCATGACAGGCTCTTTCTGCCCCACCACATCCTCTGAAGTGCTGGCTTTCCCCTCTGGAGCCTCCTCAGGAACCTCAGATTCTAGAAAACTAAAAGGCGCCCTTCTCACAGAAGGTTTAGCATTTCAGCTATAGTTAGTTTCCAACCTCTAGTGCTGGGGCATCTTCTTGCTCAGGAAATGGACCCTTTTCATGGAGGACAATTCAGCCTGTACTAGGTGGTCTGCAAGGCCTCCCTCTGGGCATGAGAGTGGCCTCTTGGGGACAGGTCACTTAGGTTGATGTCTCATCCTTAGGGCACTAGCTCACAGGCCAGGCGATGGGTGGGTGTGGATTCTGAGGCAACCCAAGCACAGGCCTCTCAGACCCCCCTTAAAAGGAAGAACCCCTCCTAAGCATAAACACATTAGTTGCCTTATTGCATTAAACTGCTTTATAAAGAAATCCATTAGCTACCCCAGGCACTGCTGTCCTCTAGGGCCTCCCTTGCACACAGATATTTTATCTTTTTAATGAATAAAACATATGCAGATTGCCTAAAATTAAAAAGTGTGGTGGTAATGAATAATTCTCAGGAAGGATTCTGAAGCCTGTGTTTTGTAAGGTAAAAGCTTGGAGAGTCTGGCTGCTGCGGGGATTCCTAGCTCTGCAGCTTAGCAATGTCCCTCCCCAGGGGCCTTTTCCCCTTCTTCTTAGAACCTGTCTTGCTTTCCTGTCTCCTTACACAGGCAGCTGTGCCTTATGCAGCAGGTGCTTAGGAAGTTTGTAGCATGGAAACACTGTATTCCTACCATCTCCCCTGGATTCTTCTCGCCTCTTGCCTGTCTCTCTGTCCCAGAAGCCCCAGCGAAATGAGGAGTGTAATGAGTAGCAGTGGAGATGAGCCAAGCCTGAAAGCTAACACCCAGACTCTGAATGCACCAAGCTCAGAATCACACTGTTCCAAGCTAGCAGCCACAGCCATTTTCCCGGAAGTGTAAAGAGACTGCTAAAATTGGCTCTTCAAGCTTCACCCTTGGAGGTGCCACAAACAAGGACCAGAAGACACAGAGATTTGGTGCATTGAGGACAAAAGAAGTTCAAGTACACAAAGCAGTGTACCACTTTTGCCACCCCCACCCCCACCAACGTCCTCACTTTGTGAGGGGTGGGGAAAGCAGGGAGGGAGCTAGAAGAATCCTCCACCCACAATTCTGCAGCATAAGCAAGGCCAGGCACATCATTTGCAGGCCCAGTGCAAAATGAAAATGCTAAGACGAGAGAAAGAATGCTAAAATATAAAGAGTAAAGGAAATTTAAATCTGAAATTTCTAGCCTGAATTTTACCATTCTACATATTGTGCAATGATGCTTTTTAATGTAAATTTAAGAACACTGAACTTGTATGAAGAACCACTGGCATTACACAATTCGTACCTCTCGGTGTTATTGGAGACCTAGGGCACAGCCTCCATTTCTGGAGGTCCCAACAGACCTGGCTCAGCCACCTGTTCCAGTCTGCCAATCAAAGAGATGAGTAGTGAGAAAGAGAGAGAGAGCAGATAAAGAGCTTTAATCAGTGTGGCCATGCCAAGAAGTACAGGTACAAGGTTACGGTGATCAAGATTGGTCTTCAAGGGCTGACAGAAACCTGAAGATTATACATAAAAAGGAAAATATTGGGGGCTCGCTTGTCTGAGGGGTTTGCTTACCTGGCAAAAAGGTCATCTTGGTTGGGCCATCAGGTTGGTCAGTCTGGTCATTGTCTCAGGACTGGTTCTGGGAAGCTCTGAACAGGTCATTATTGCCTGAGGGGGCAATTCGATACCCACTGTCAGCTCCTGTTGCAGCTCCTTCCACCAGGGGCAAGTGCTCCCTTTAGGGGAAAATCTCATCACTGGGTGATCTGCTCTGCAAGAGGTCCCTGTTGCTCTGGGGTAGTTCCAGTCCCTGGTCATAAAGACACTGATCCATCAGAACTGTGGTTCCAGGAATCCAACTGCAGGGGGAAAAAAAGACTCCGAAAGAAAAAAGTTAGAGGCCAATGGAGTCCAAGAGGGACAAAATGGCATTAGTGAGGTCAGTGACAGGGCCCTCCTTCCAAAGCTCCTTCCTGTAGGCATGCTGTCAACCTTGAAATAACACAGAGATTCTTTCACTAACAAGAATATTTACTCGGGAATAAGCAGGGGGCATGGCAATGACCGTGAGCATATTCAAAGAGGGGAAGCATTTAAAGGCTAATGAGAATGATTACCTAAGTTACCCTGAAACAATAATCCTTGGCTACAGGATTGATGACGCGGGTGGCATCAGTCCATGTTGAAACAGGCAGTTGTTTGGCAGATGTTCTTACAGAAGTGTGAGTGTGTGTGTGGGGGGGGGTTCCAGTGGCCTTTGTGCCAGGTGGTTCTGCAGTCTTCTCTGATAGTTCTTGTTGAAAGCTACATGTGCATGATTAGATCTCCTCCTTTCTTTTTTTTTCTGTTTCTTTCTTTTTTTTTTTTTAAAGAGAGAAGGAGAGAGAAAGAGTCAAATTTTTTTGAGTTTTTCACATGGCTTTCGTTGCTCTGACACTTAGTTGTGTGTGTGGTGCTGGGGTTTGAACCCATGCACTCATGCATGCCAGGCAAGCACCGTAACCGCTGAGCCACCGCTCCAGCCCCGATATCCCCTTCTTTCTAACCTCCAGGATCTATTATTATCTATTTTGTTGTTGTTGTTACGGTTTGACACAAGCAGCTCCCTTTTGATCCTAACAGTTTTCACGGTGCGTATCTCATTCTTTCCAGAATAGTGAAGACGCTGCACAAAACAGAATCACCTGTCTGTATTTCTCTTCTTGACACATGAGCTGCCAACACCCTACCTTCCGTTTGCTGACGGGCAAAGAGGGTCTGAAGGGAAAAGGAGCTCTGTGTGGCTGTCCCTTTCCCTTTCCTTCCATGCCATCATTTCCATTTAAGCACTTGCTCAATACAAGGAAATAGCACCAATGCTGAGTGCACATGGGGCAGGAAGAGACAGCAGGCTTGCCTTTCAGCATCTCTCCTCTGCTCACTCTGTAAAAGACAGGTTCAGAGAGGAATGGTTCAGAATTGTGAGGTGGAGACAGCAGAGCACTGAACCAAGCACGGTTCCTTCTGAGCTCAGAGAGAAGAACCCTGAGGTGCCCTGTTCCAGTTCCTGAGGACAGTTTGGGAAAAGCCCCACAGAGCCCTCCTACATCAGGTGTGACACAGACAGAGGCACAGTGGCTGGCTGCACCCTACCTTAAATATCACAGAGGGGATAAATTCACCTTTCAGGACCCAGAAAGAGGCCTGTGTTAGTCTTCTTCCCATTACGATAGCAAATACCAGAGATAAATCAGTTTATAAAGATAAATGCGCGATTCGGGCTCATAGCTCTGCAAGTTTCGGTGCATGATTGGGCAGACCGATTGTGTTTAGGCTTATGAGGGGGAGTGGCGGTTCATCGCCACAGGGCAGGTGACCTAGCAACCATCTTGTGACTGGGATGCAAAAAAAGAAGAGAAGTCTAGGGTCCCACAATCCCCTTCAAGGCACTTCCCTCTAGAAACTCCCTCTTAAATTTTTTTTGGTTGTCTTTTTGTTTTTTAAGAGAGAGAGACACAACAAATTGTCAACCAACAAAAGCCACATGAAAAACTAAATAAAATTGATTCTCTCTCTCTCTCCCCCGCTGTCCCTCTCTCTCTCTTTTTTTTTTTTTTAAAGAGAGAGGGGCAGCGAGAGAGAGAGAGAATCAATAATCAATTTTATTTAGTTTTTCATGTGGCCTTCATTGCTCCGACACTTCATTTTGTATACGTGGTGCTCAGGTTTGAACCTGCGTCCTCACACATGCCAGGCAAGCACTGCAACCACCGAGCCACCACTCCAGCCCTCTTCTTAAAGTTCTACCACCACTGCAGAGCACCAGGCTGGAGACCAAACCTCTTACATGGGTCTTTGGAGAACATTCCAGATGCAAACTATAGTAAGACCAGAGATTGGCAGGGAGAATGCACTCATGTCCCAGTTGAATAGGGGACCTGGAGAGGTTGTAGCAATGGGCTTCAAAGGGCTCCCTGGACCCACTCCCAAGGAGTCAGGGAAGCCACTGCACCTACACAGTCACCCTGGCTACAGACAGAGCTTTAAAGGGTATGGGACTGATTTGTCTGGGAGTCATTCAGTGGGGCTGGTTTACCCAGACATGTGTGTTTGCGAGGTGGGCAAGCTGGGTCTCAGAGTCAGATATTAACATCAAGTCCACAAAAGACAGCTCTGTATCATGCACTTCCACATGGGAATGATCGTAATTAATGAAATCCTTGTCCTTCTAGACACTAGCTCAGAACTCATTGCGATGCAAGGAATTATGTTAAACCTGAAATATAAATACCGATTGTCTTGTTTAAGAAGTCTCCTAGCACCTTGAAAATTTTGCTTCAAAACACTTACGCATGTTGTTATCATACATGTACTTTCATGATGACTCTGATTCATTTCGGTTTCCTATCTAGACTGCACTGCCTGAGGGCAGGGACCACAATAGCTGGCCAGTTTTCTCCAGTAGTTTGCTAAGAATCTGCATCGGAGGTTGTACTGGCATGTATGATCGTTTAGTTCATGTGGTATGAAAATGTGAAAACATATCAACTCCCCCTGGCCCCAACCTCTGAATAAACTCATGATTTCCATGGCATGCATATTCTGAATTGCAGCACCCCTAGCTTATTCCCAAACAGCTCTCTTCTTTAGAGAGTCTCTCTGTTATTTAAAGACACACCTAAAGACTGGCCTCGAAGATATCACAGATTTGAGTTTTGATTATGACAAGCTTCTGGTAGGCAGCAGTCAAATGCCTTCTAATATTCTGTGTACCATGACAATTGTCCAGCAAATAGAAGTGAACTGTCTTCAGCAAGGTGTGACTTTTTCCAATTCTCATAAAAGCACTCTATGGCCCACGTAGCACTGCCTGATTAGCTAATCAATCAATGCTTCAAAACGTCTCACTTCACATTCAGGGAACAGCTCCGTGTCCCACAAGTCCTGCCTAATTAGATGCTGCCACTAAAAAATAAATAAATAAATAAAAACTTTATACGTGTGTGTCACTTTTCCATCATAAATACAGAATCCACTGTCTTTCAGACATCAACCGTTGTCTGCTTTCAAACACTACAGGAATATAACCATAAGGTTCCTCTCTCTCTCTCTCTCCCTTCCTCCTTCATTTAATAAATAAAGAAAAAAGGAAATCTCCCCTCACCAATTCTAACAACTGGACTTACAGATGGGATTCATGCCTCAAAATGAATAAACACCAGGGTGGCAATGCGTAGATTAATTAGGCAGGAAGTAATCTCCCTGTAGCAGTATGCTCTGTATTCTTTAACAAGACTAAAAAATGATTTGTGCCACCTGTTTATGGCTCCAAGCACTTGCCTCCAGTCCTTCAAGTACTCTATTAAAAACTTTTTGATTAACTCAGTCCCCAGGTCAACTTTTTTGTTTGTTTGTTTCCTTGGAGTGAATACATAGAGGTTCCACGCCCTTGTGCCTGGATGGCAGGTGGGTACATCAGCAGGAAGCAGTCAGGCTTAAAATACCAGGAGGAGCCTGAGCATTTTTCTCAGGTCTGACATTACTTGAGAGACTCAAGATTTGTCTGATTTATAAAAACTCCATTGCACAGGTGTGTAGAGAGAAACTTTTCCATTTATTTTAAGGACATTTTATCTGTCAGGAGTTGGGGAGAAGGTGGCTTTGTTTTTTACAAGGCTGTAGTATTTTTCACGGTTCGATGCCGAGAGGTGATTGCATGTGTGTGTGTATAGACACATCCCCGGTTTGGACCCAAGTCATAATAAATTTATGTGCTATTTACACATGGCTCTAAATCATTTCACCGAGAGAAGCATGCAGCCTAGAAATTCAACTGCTCTTGCTGATGCATAAACGATCTCGTCTTTGAGGAAGAGGATGGAAGGCAGGGAAGGGAAAGATCAGCTTCCACTGTAACCAGCAAACTAATGGCAATAGCTTGTTCTGGTCTAGCACTGAGTGAAGTGCTTGCCCATGCACGATTTTATTTAATCATCATAAAAATCCCTGTGAAGTGGGAAAGCTGAGATCATTGGACTGATTTAAATAAAAAGAAAAATAATTGGAGAAATTGATGCTTAGGAAAGAAATGGACCTTCTCAAGTTCATGCAGTTTGTAAGCATTCCTAAAAGCCCGGCCTCTGGGGATTATGACATCCAATCATCAAATATTCTTTTTAATCCATGCTGCCTCTATAATCTACTAAGGCTCATCATCAACAATTGGCTCATTCTGCTCTTTGGACATTTTGGTATAATAATCTAGTAAGTCTTCATTTCCTAAGCCTTGTGCACATACTGAAAAGTTACACCCCACGGTGGTGCATAAGACCCAGCACCATCCTGGATGCGACTGGAGCAGGCGGATGCAGTCACACCTGTTACTGGACTCATGACAGATATAACCAAACAATTACCACCCCCTTTCTCGTTGACTGGATCTTAGATCTGACAGAAAAAGAAGCTGAGCTAAGCCCTTAGGTCCTCATAAACCACAAGCATGGATATGCTCAAAACATACTACCCTTAGGTTCCTAGGGGGTCAAAAGGATAATCACTCACTTTATTTCATTCTGCTTCTGTTTCCTTCTGAAACTGAAATTCTCATGGAGGAATTCTTTGCAAGTTACTGTTCTAAGCAACCTCTACCAATTGGCCAGAATCAGTACAGGAAAAGAACCTAGTTGCACCAAAGCAAAGTATTATTGAACATTTTTTTTTATTATATTGATTATTTCTTGCATATTGGTGTCTTAGTCTGTTTTTTGTTACTATAATAAAGCATCTGAGACTAGGTACTTTATGAAGACAAGATGTTAGTGTCTTTCACAATTTTGGGGGCTGGAAGGGCCAAACAGCATGATGCTGGCATCTGGTGAGGGCCCCCTGCCTGCATCTCAATATGGTGGGTAAGTGGGCATGTGCCAAAGGAGCACATGTGCGGGAGGGTGGAAATAAGCGAGCAAGCCAAGGAAGCGGATGCCCTTAATAACCCATTCTCTCAAGAACTAATCCTGACTCTCTCTCTTTCTCTCTCTTAAGAAAAAAAAAACCTCTACATAAATGTAAAGAACCATCATCTTTTTCATTTTAAGGTGGCCATCTTCTGAATTATCTGAAAACAGAAGCAGGACAGGGCTTCCTCCTAAAAGCCTCTGAAAAACTAACAGAAGGAAAGCCACACTGGCTTCCTCGCCACTGGTTGCAGTTCTCCCCAGGGGCCAGTCTTGCTTGGCTGCAGAACCAATGTGGAGGACAGCTGTGCTACGCTCCAGGCAGACTGGAGGTGCGTGTGGCTGGACATTCACAGGCGGAAAAAGCAGCTCTGCTCCTCTTTCTGCACAGCAACTTGTTGAAGCTGTGAGTCTGCACGTGGATGAGCAGGAATCTCCAGGTCAGCCTGGAGCTGGGGGCCCACGCTCTAAGCCTGGAGGTATAGGAAACCTGGGAAATGAGGGAGGACATGGCAGGGGGGGCAGGAGGACGTCTAGCGCTCTCCCCAAGAGGCTCTCAAAGCCAGAGGGAGGAGCAGTGGAACATTCCCACCCCCACTGATCAAGGAGACAGAGGCGTGGAGAGGAGGGACTCTTAGTGGGGTTCTCTTCCCCTGGTCTTTCTCCAAAGGGCCCATTTCCTGTTCTCTTTAAGACCAGTCGTTCAGTCCGATCCCCATTTCCAAAGTCAGAAGCCCTGCTGAAACTAAGGACCAGACAGTAATGACCCAAGAGGACAGTTGTGAGCAGAGGCAGCCGCCTGGACCCGTGGCATCTTCCTGCAGGGCTCCTCCTCCACTTGCTACCACCGAGACACCAGAGCTTCACATTCCAGGCCTTCTTAGGCCAGGGCAGCCCTTTGACCTGCAAGGACTCCACGGAGATCAACCCTTCTTGCTCTCCTTGATGTCTGGTTATTTGCTTAGCTTCCACAGAGCAAAGCATTTCTCCACCCCTCACTGTTCTCCCATGAATGCAGACAAGAGCAGTGTCTGCACCCTACCCTCTGCCCAAGACCAAGGGTGCTGGCAAGGCCTTGTCGTGGGCTCCTTCTTAGCAATCTTGCATCCCCCAGCTGGTGGGGCAATGCAGACCTATGGCTGCTGGGGAGGCCCATGAGTCTTCAGCCTAAGGCCACCATACATAACATCTCCACTCAAATTATTGCTATGTGGTCTCTTTCTCTCTGACTCTTGCCATTGGCTTATTCTGGATCGACCTTTATCACAAGAGAGTGGTAACAAGTACAACTCAGGCATGAACTTTAGGAAGGAAACCTGTTAGCCCGCTGTTGGTCCAACTGCCGGCACTCCTTATAGTCATTCTCCTCTGAAGTTAGGGACAAAGCCCCAAGCGATTCCAGACCACTCTCTTGCTTTGCTTGAGCCCTCGGTTCTGTGGTTTGGAGATGATGGTCCATGCATTGGGATCTTGGTCCCTAGGGCAGTGCTACTGAGAGGTAATAGGACCATTAAGAGGTACAAGGTCCTATGTCAATTGAGAGGGGACTCAAAATGGATTAAGGTTTTCTTATGGGACCCTGGTAAATCCCCACAAGCTGATAGTTATAAAAATCTGAGCCTGAGCCCTGAGTTTCTCTCTTGCTTCCTGTTTCAAGATATGTCCCTAATTCCTATGCACGTCCCCAGCATTGCCATTGGCCATGAACTGAAGCAGCCACAGAGGGCCCACACAAGAGACTGTGCCTTGTCATTTGGACTTCCAGCCTCCAAAACTGTGAGCTAAATAAACCTCATTTTTTTATAAGCAGTCTGTTTCAGGCATTTTGAGATGGCAACGAAAAACAGACTGCTGTACTCAGTGAGGTCTCAGGTGCCTGTCGCACGTGAACCTGGACTCAGCTGTCTTCATCCCCTTGGGCTCTATGTGAAAACACCTATTGTCACAGGACTTGAAACCCTGATCAATCACTCCAGGCAGTGTGCGACTTTTGATGTTGTTCTAAAGACACTTTGTCCTTTTCTGCTGCCCTGGGAGCAGTAAGTATCCCACCTCGCATAATGTTCATCAACAGACTGCATTGGGCTCACACATGATTGATCAGATGAGAATCAGGAGCAAAGCATACTGCTAGCTCGTCCTTGTCCTGTGGTCATGTAAACAGAGATATTTCCTGAAGCCAGAGGGAACATTTTCCTTCCTAAGGTGGTGGGGGGGCTTAGGTTGGGGCAGGTGAGTTCCCCCAGCACATCCTAGGGTTTTTCAGGGCTGGGTTTTTTAGGCAGCAGCATTCACAGCATGTCTCACAGATTTTGAAAAGGCGACAGGGTAATATACCATCTATCCAGACATTTAAAAGGCATTTTTAAAATGCCAAATGTCTGATCGGTGAGCTTCTGCACTTCGTTTCCACTTTATTTACCACTATGGAAGAGGGCTCTGGCGGAAGCCACCTGTGCAGAGAGAGGGTGGAAAACTTGCTTATGATTTGTCCATTTCACTGCAAGATCTGGGCCAATTTGCAACCTGTCCTTAGTTTATCTGCACTTCAGAAACTGATCATCGACAGCTACGCAAAATGTGATCGCAGTATGATCTGCTCTGGGGTAAAAAGAGGATGCAAGGGAGATCAAGCAGAAAACAGCTCTAACAGGAAACACAAGAGTGGGGAGAAGCCATCCACCGAATGAGGCTTTCCATTTGCAAAGAGTTAGGTAGTTGTTTCCACTTCTGATAATGTGTGTTTTGTTACATTATCCCAGCACTGGACAAATGGCCTCCAAGTCCAAGCTTCTGATGTTATTTGAAGCTAGGTGAGCATGCGAGACAGGCAGGCTCCAGCTGGATTCATAAAGCCGGCTATGTGCTGGATCTTTCTCTTCGACACTCAGGCTGCCCATGAAATGCTCAATTCATACAGGGAAAGGGCTGTTGTTTGTTTGGGTAGCCCAAGGGAGGAACACGGGAGGAAGAAAAGGCACACACCACACTCGCCCAAGACCTGGGGATCTCCCAGCTTGGTTTCTCCCAGGTTGTCCCAGTCTGGGCCTGATGACCTCTGTTGTATAAAATTCGATGAGTATTTACCGACAACTAGGGATGCAAACTAGACATGGATATACAACCAAGGAAAATTACTATATTTTATGGAATTGAAAACTAAAGTATGTAAATAGGGTGCCATGAGGAACAGGACCAATATTTTAATCAGGCAAGTATTCAATAACCCTTGATTGAATTAATGATCTTTTTTTTTTCAAAAATATTAATTGAGTGTCTCCAATACCAGGCCAGATGCCGGGAATGCGTCAATGAATAAGACACGAACCCGACCTTCCTGAAGCTCACAGACAGGCTGGAGAATCCTAGAATAAAGCAATAATCACAGAAGGTAAGTGCCGTGAGGAGAGTGCAGGGAACAGCAAGAGTGCAGAGGGACCCTGAGTTCACCTGGGGGCAGGGGCAGAACTTCCTGGGCCAAATAATACCAACTGAGTGCTGAGGGCAAACAGCGGCCAGTCAGTGGTTAAGGACAGGTGGCGGCTGGCTGCATGATCCACTCTGATGCGGAATTGCACCTGCAAACAGAAGACAGCCCAGAGCAAGGAGTTGACTGCTACTGGAATTCAAAAGTCAGCCAGAGTCATCGGAAAGGTGTTCCAGGGGCTGGAGCGGTGACTCAGCAGTTACGGTGCTTGCCTGGCATGCATGCAGATGCGGTTTCGAACCCCAGCACCATGTACACAATGAAGTGTCGGAGCAACTCAAGCCACATGAAAAACTAAATAGAATTGATTCTCTCTCTCTCTCTCTCTCTCTCTAGGAGAACAGATAATTTTTTAAATTTTTTTTTAATAAGGATTTGAGTTATTGTACAATCATAAATGCATATACAGCAACAATATGATATGCATTTGTTCTTAAATCAGAATTACCCCCACATCACCCACACCCCAGTCTCTTGATTCTTCTATATTTTGCCCTTACAAGAAATATAAATTATATTACGAATTTTACAGAATCAAATGATTGCATAAATATTATTTGGATTCTCAGGGGGGTAAAGAGTGTGCTACATTGTTAATCGTCTCCCCAGATCCCTCCCTATCCTCCCTCTCTCCTCCCTCACCCCTCCCCTACACTTCTCTTTCTTTCTCTTTCCCTCTCTCTTACTGTCCCTCTGTCTTTAAAAAGACAAAAAGGAGGGGGTGCGGGGACTGGAGCAGTGGCTCTGTGGTTACAGCACTTATCTGGCATGTGCAAGGACATAGGTTTGAACCCCAGCACCAAGTGTTAGAGCAACGAAAGCCACATGAAAAACCAAATAAAATTGATTCTCTCTTTCTTTGTCTCACTGTCCCTCTCTTTCTTTGAAAAGAAAGAAAGAAAGGTGTTTCGGAGGATTTGATGTGGATCTTGG